>CABFOV010003531.1:13966-64465 GCA_902141375.1 Timema poppense
CGGGGTGTGGTGGTCGTAACTGCCGGGGTGTGGTGGTTTTAACTGACGGGGTGTGGTGGTCGTAACTGCCGGGGTGTGCTGGCCGTAACTGCCAGGGTGTGCTGGTCACTGAATAAAAAACTATCTCAAACAATCCTTTACAGCCCAAGTGGTGGACACGGAAAAAAAAAAGACTCTTTCAAAGTAAATGTTGTTTCTATGAAATCTTCAATGAACAACATCTGAGAGCGACATTTTACAATGTTGAAATACTTTTAAGAACATATTTAGCACTTGTGGTGTAAGATTATTTTCAAAAGTGATGTTGATAAAAACCCAGATCCGCACAAGCACTAATAAAGACCGTCTACCAGAGCCTTCCTTACTCATCCTGCGAAATGAGAGACTTCATAGACATTATTGCCATGCTTGCTGCAAATGAAGCAAGCAAAGTTTGTATTATAATGAAAGTTTTCATGATGTCTTTCTGCAACCAATTTTCTTATACTTTGTTATTATTACATTTGTGTAAAATTAAACATATGATTAATATTTATCTTTCCTCAGACACGCTTTGATGCAATTTACAAGGACCTACTCATTGGCCACATGTTATAAGGCATCATCACACTTACAATAGACTAGACTGCCAACCGTGGGAAGATTGGGGTTCGAATCCTGGTCGGGTATACTGAGGATATTTTTTTCCCTAGTTGGTTTTACCCTCACCATCCTCGAAAATGCGGGTGTACTTCCTTTAAATCCAAAATTCGTTATTCCAAACGTAATTAGAAGCGTAGTTAGAAGACATGCGTGTAATCTAACCAGGTAGTATGACATTGTTCTAAGGCCCCCGGCTACATACATTATATATGAGGGTACGCGGAGAGGAAAGGTCGAGTATCTCACAATGACATTCTTATAATGAGACAATACCGTTCTGTTCTGTAGATATGCAAATTACTGCTAGGGACGAAGGTCCGGTTCATGGACCCATCCGGTGGGTGGACATGGTGAGAAGCATTTCTGTTGTTTCCGGAATTTGATCAAAGGGCGGTGGCTTGGTTAGCGGGCCTGCATTGTCTGGGGGCTTGGTCTCTATGGACAACCATCATGCCGGGGACGGGTTGTTAGTTGGTTGTAGGACTTGGAACAAGTTTACTGCCCTCACAAAGCTGTGTGTGTATTAAAAGAACATGGATCCTTATGTATTTGTAAGATGACATTAAACTTTACATTTATTTTAGCGCCGCGTCTTTCTATCTGTTCTGGTTATAATACGCCTATATACGGATTACACTAATTGATTAGGGATTAGGAAGGCTAAATTTGGTGGAAGTGCACCTGAATACGCGTGGAAGGTGAGTGGGAAACCATTTAGGGAAAAACCATCAGTGCACCTGACAGGGACGACATGTTTTGGTGATAGGGACAACATGTCTTTGTGACAGGGACTGCATGTCTTGGTGATAGGGACTACATGTCTTGGTGATAGGGACTACATGTCTTGACGACAGGGACTACATGTCTTGGTGATAGGGACTACATGTCTTGGTGATAGGGACTACATGTCTTGGTGACAGGGACTACATGTATTGGTGACAGGGATATGTTTTGATGACAAGGATATGTTTTGGTGACAGGGACGACATATCTTGGTGACAGGGATTACATGTTTTGCTGTGTCACGCAATCTTCATTCAGGAAGATGGCGTAATACGCTGAAACATGTCGTTGATAGACGTCTGATGGCAGTCATCCGCGATTCTTAAGGTGGGTTGGAAGGGGACGCGAGGAAAGGGAAGAGTTTTTGCAATTTTATAGCAACACTTTTTTTTTGCCAAAATAAATAAAATATTGTTCCAGTGCAAACATCGAGTTTAATTTTCTTCACGTGGTGATATCAACAGTTGTTGAATATCTGTCACGAGCATGGCGGCATTAGATGACAAACTTTTTAAATGAAGAGAAAAAGTTTTCACTAAATTCCAGAACACCCTTGACAGTGTTTCAAATGATTTTTAGGTTATCATGTGAAGAAAATTAAATTATATATCTATACAGAAGAAATAATTTTATTTATTTTGGCCAAAAAGAAATGCTTTTTTCTCGCGATTTCTTCCAACCCACCTTAAGGAGATGGGATTACCAGTAAACACAGAAAAGAAATTAAAACTTTGTATTCTTAATTTTATTATCATTTTCATACATAAAACATCATATTATAAATTATTTTCAAACTTATGCCTGTTAAAAATATATAAAATATCCTTACTCAGAACATTTCAGAACATACTCTTATATTGAATCTTATTAACGTTTAGCTTTTAGAGTAATTATACAAGTGTCTAATTAAATTCTCATAGATCTTCCTAATATTACTATTGCATTAATTAGTTATTTATTAGTGGTATCTAATTAGCAATTTTTTTATCCAATTAAAAAAATGTTCACAAATTCATATATTTATATTTTAAAATGTTACTCATAATCTAATTTTAGCTATCAAAGCTTAAATTTTACCTGTATCATCATATTGTTTCATCATGCCTTTTAACCTTTAATACATTTGGCTCATTTTTACTTAAATAGATTTGCTAGTCTGTTACTTATATTAATTTATCAACACATCATAAGAATAACTACCTGATGCAGAGATATTCACACAAAACATCAAGTTACGAGTATCTCTAAAACTCGATAAGTTTTCCTTCTTAAATATTTTATCATAGTTAAACTATTGCTAACCAACAAATCATAAACATTATCAAAAGCAGGCGAAATGTTAACAACTTAATGATCGAATAATAACATGAATATTCAGACTGTATTTTCTCCTAATATACAATCTAATATTGTTATTATAAGTTAAAATTGTTCTTAAATATTTGAATATAATTAAAATGATTGAAAGATTTACTTAGTGCTATACAGTATTGTAACCTATTGCTGTCTATTAATTAATTCGAAAGCAGAGAAAACAACAATCTTTTAAATATTTATGCAGTTTGTGTAAAATTCATGACATATTAGTTTATCAAATATATATTATCATTTATAATAATAAAAGGAAGTTTTTGTCTGTGTGTGTTTGTTTGTTTACGATGCCCAGCCAAATCTACGGCACGCAGAGATCTGAATTTTTTAACGTAGGTGGACAGAAGGGGGGTGCGAATGAAACTCGAAGCCGGATTTTAAAATTTTTAACTAGGCAAAGTTTAACAAATTTTTGAAGAAAATATTTTTTATCCGGTTTAGAATTACGTTTCAGAGATATGGGCACCATTGTAGTGGTGGGGTGGGGGTGGGGTGGGGGGGTCTTACATAATTTATATACCACAGTGGATCACGGCCAACGCAATGCGGGATTGCTAGTATTTAATATATTTAAAAAGAAGTTTATGATTTTAGAATATACTCATTTTCGACACCATTTATGTCTACTGGCCACTAGATGACTACGCTTTAAAAAGAGATTAATGTCTCTAATTTTCTTTGGATTATTTGATATTTTAGTTGGAATTTGGACCCGAGGACAAAAATAATAGAACTACTACCGGAAACGGTACAACTTTATAACCTACGCATCACTATTCATAATTTTATCTTCTTCTTCATCAACAACTGTTTCCAGCCTGTGGCCAGGTGCAGTTAATAAAATACCCCCATCTTTCTGTCCTTCGATCATTCTTCCTCCTGCACTCTCTTCCAATTTCCTCCTCTCACTTGCTGCTATTTGTTACTCCAATCTCTTCCATGTTCTCCCTTGCTGTCTCTTCCCTACATATTTCCTATCCATTAATCTTCTTGGAATACTCTCCCCCTCCATCCTCATCACCTATCCATACCATCTCATTCTTGATTCCTCAACTATCTCATGTATCCCCTATACCTCAACTTCAACTATAGGCCTTACATCTTCATTCCTACTTATATCTCTTCTGATAACAGCTCCTCAAAAACTTCATTCCCATGGCCTCCAATCTCCTTGTTTTTCTTTTATCCAAAGTCCAAGTTTCCGCTGCATACCTGACTATGGGTATGAAGTATGCTCTATACAACACTTCCTTACACTTTAAGGCACGTATATTTTTCATAGTAGGTATCTTACACACCTGTAGAAAACTCTTCCTACTGCCTTCGTCTCACTATATCTTCTCTGCCAACCCCTTTTGCCTCAATCACACTACCAATCTTTGCTTCTTTCAACTCTACTCCATCCAGTTTTATCACCTTTCTTGGCCTTGTTCTCTGCTTGTCATCACCATCACTATACTTTTTGCCATACTAAATGTCATTACACACTCTTTCACCTCCTCATTCTATTCCTGCATCGGTGCCTGTACTTCCTCTTCCTTTCTCTCCCTTACCATACATTCGTCTGAAAGGATAATTGATTTAATTTTCTTCTGGCCCAGTTTTCCTGACATTCTATTCATGATCATTTCCAACACCAATACAAATGGTAGTGGTGAGAGGACACTCCCCTACTTTTCTCAAGCTTTTAAATTGGAAACACTCCGTACACCTTATCTACGTCTTTACACAACTTACATTATTATCATACATATTCCTTACTCTCTTAGCCACCACTCTTCCTACTCCAGCCTCTTACATATTTTTCCAGACTTTCTTCCCAGCCAAACTATAATATTATTTTCTACATACATGACTGTCACTACCAGATTATTTCCAGACTCATATTTCATTTCCATCCGCTGTCTAAATCCAGAAATTAAATCTGTCATCAACCTCTTCTATATGAACCCATGTGGCTCCTCTCTCCATCTTCTCTTTACGCTTTTCCATATTTTACTTTCCAGAATCTTTTCATACGTTTTCACGCATTGACTAATCAGCGTTATAACTCTGTAATTTTCGCACCTCTTCCTATCCCCTTTCTTGAATAATGTTAACATAATACCTTTCATCCAATCCTCTGGCACTTTCTTCTCGCTCTACACTACCATTACTATTATATACACCACTGTGCACCCATTTATCATGCTGCCGTTATAATTTCCACCATGAGTTCTTCTATTACTTTTGCCTGTCCCTTCCTCATCCTTTTCAAGGTCTCTTATACCGTCTTACAAGCTATGTCTACTAATTCCTTCTCCATCTTTCAGCTCATTTCCTCTTCTTATTCTTCCTGTGACAATCCTTCACCCTCCACGTTCAATACTCTCTCAAAATGTGATTTACTGTTTATTAACATCCTCGTCTTTTACTACTATTCTTACTTTTCCATCCATCATTTGGACCTCTTCCATATTTTCCCTCCTCCTTTTGCCGACTTGCCTATACAATAATTTCTTTCTCCCTTACACATTAGTCTGTAACACTTTTGTCCACTCTTCTATCCATGTTTTTCTCCCTTTTTTACTATCTTATTTGCAATTCTTTTCTCCTCCCTAAACCTGTCCTCAGTATCTCTTGTTATTTTTGTGAACCATTCTCTAAATGCTCTGTTCTTAGCATTTACTGCTTTCTTTACCTTTTCATTCTACCATGAAGTTTTCTTTCATCTTCTATTTACACTCATTCTTTCGCATATCTCCTTTGCCGCGGTCATCACGCACTTTTTGAACCTTTTCCACTCCTGTACGCCTCTTTTTACGTTGTCCTTTGGTAGTATTTCTTTTTCTCTCGCTTGAAAGTTTATTCTCTCTTAATTTTAGTTGAGCTTTCATATCCTTATCTTCTTTTTCTGCTTCACTATCTGACACCCCCTCCTCTAGCCTTTCACGTCGGTGACTAATAGTCTATGGTCCCCGTATAAAGACACACAGGGAAGGAATTAATGTTCTGTGAACGCCTTTGCTTCCTTATATAATAAGAACTAATCAATCAGGATCTTTTCCCCCTCTCCATTCCAACTGTAGTGCGTTATCTTATGCGTATCCATACTATTCTTAAACCAACTTTTGCCGATATTCATTCAATTTATTGTGCACAAACCTAAGAGCTTCTTTCTCTTTTAGGTTCTTTATCCCCACCCATCAAATCCTTGTACCTCTTCAAAACCTATTCTTTCCTTCCCCACGTTGGCATTTAAGTCACCCATCACCACTTGCCTTTCCTTATCCAGGTTTCTTTCCAGTTTTTCAAATTTGTATTCATCATCCAGTTTGCATCCATCTTGAAGGGTATACATCTGTGGTACTTCTAGCTGCTTTCCTTTCGTCTTTTGTCACTTCCCATCCAAAGTAACGCATATACGTTTCTTAATTCCACCACTCCACTCTCTCTTCACTTTGTCTAATTCATTCCAAGCACATCCAGATTCCGTCCTTCCATTAAATCCACAATCTCTTCTACTCTTCCTGTCAATGTGCCAATATTAAATAAAGCTAACCGTAGCTTGTTGTCATCTTTAAAGCTTCCGGTTCAGAATTTTACATTATTTACTCGAGTTATTATTTTATCTCAACCACCAGCATATTAGGTCCGCCGTGACCTACACCTGAGTATTAGGGATGCCATTTAAATGTCTGCAGATAAGTGTTGTTTTAGTGGTCACCTTACCAAACCGAGGTAACGGGAGCGGACAAGTACTTAGCTCCTCCTAGCACTCCCGGCTCAACATGATGACAGCCAACTGGCCCAGACCTGCTCCGGTCTCCTGTATCTTGTCCGCACCTGAACTGGTTTCCACTGATGGTTCGACCCAACATCCGTAAAAAAGCTGCTCAGACACCGAGGTACACCTTTGGTGGTAAAATAAAGATTGAGTAAGAGAGGCTAATCCGTACCAATTAGGTAGGCAACTTGTATTGCACTTCACTACGAAGTTTGTCACTAATAATTATTATTAGTTCTAATAAAAAGTTCATCGGGTCCAAATGTAAGTTATAAACCTTGTGAGAAGACTATACTTTCTTCTCTGTACAGCACTTTGGTAGCTAATGTATAAGATAAAAACACTAATACTCACAGGAACATAAATATTTTAAAATTACAACATTTTAACGATAAATGAATAGTATCCAAAATATACATTTCTAAATGCTAAAGGATTAAGCGGATTCTAGAATTAAAACCCTTGAAGGACCCAGACCTGCATAGAATTGAAAATACATTATTCTAAGGGAACACAAATGTTTAGTTAAAAAAAACTAGTTGAAAAATAATTTTTAACACATCATAATATTTGAATCAGATTTCTATTTCTGTAGCGTATAATAATATTTGCTAAATTCTCACCTATAAGTGAAATTAAGCTCAGGAGCAAACCTCCGAGAAGGATATAGAAGGAAGCAAGGACATGCCCGAGATCCAATGGTTTCAGGTCAACTATTTTACTTCTGTTACGAGCCGATAACTTCAGTTCGTAGTCATCGTCGTTGAACCACTTTATATGGAGGCCTGCTTCAACCATTCGTTTGAAGACAATATTTATCCGGTCTTGAAATGGGGAAACATAAGGAAACTGAATAACAACACGAAAAGAATAAGGACACGCGTCCATGATGTGTAATAAAGGATAGCCATCTTCAAAATAGTCATCAAATAGTATGTATATATTGGCATAATCTTTTGAATCAACAAAAATCCATGATCTATTAAATGCAACCATGTTGAGTGCTGATTTGCTATCTTTTATGAAAAATGACCCCTGTACAAATAATTTTACAAATGTATCGTTGGGGTCTATATCACTAAACAAATAAGTAACATCATCACCTGTGTCATCTATTTGAGGTAAAGCTATCCTCAGGTGAGAATCAACCAATTCATCCAAGGTATCGATGTCTGAGTAGTATTGGGGTACCGTCAAGTAACTGGTCAGACTTCTCTGATATGCGCCAATCAGAACTAGGCTCGTCAACAAACACGACATAACAAATATTTTTTGAGTCGAGGAAACTAATTTAATATTCGTGGAAACACTCAAAAATATTCGAATAGTCTCCAAGATTATTTCCATTTCTAAAGACGTATTCGGTATAAATAATTTCCAGATCAACATAATAATTGGTAGAACACCCAAAAATAGTGCCCAAGTACCCCAAGTGAAAGGGAGAAATACGTTCAGGTACTTTGGGAACCGTTGCGCCTTAGGAACTACAAATGCAAGACAAGCTTGATGGAAAGATGGTGTAGAAGTAAATTGATTTCTTATATGCTTCATGAACAAATTTCCAAATATATCTGGAACTAATTTGTCTCTTTTCCTTCCGTAAATATCTAAAATCTAAACCATCATGATTTGACTTAATGGTGATAAACGTTGCATTCATGTTTTGTAAGATCATCTGGAAACAATTATATTCCATCTTTAACTGACCTAATTTCAAACCATGAACCATTCTTCCCTACGATAGTTTTATTTCATATCCATGAACATCCTTTAGTTTATCTCTAAAGATATCACCATTTCCGTTTTCCACTAGAGTTCTTGACCATTCCAATAATGAGCCCTTGTTTCTAAACTGGTTGAAAATCCACGCAGTTTCAGAGAGGCTTTGTGAAATAGAATAATTTTCATATTGGTAGTTTATTGAGGAAATGCCAGGAAAATAGATCCCTATTACATTCAAAATATGATACTTTTCCCAAATCTTTTGGCAAGCTATTTTCAACAAGTTTATTTCGTTTCCAGCCCGTGTAGTCATTATTATTATAAATGGTGTTCTTGGATTACCTAAGAAAGTGTTTACAAATCGATTCAAACATGTCCAACATATTTGGTCGTCATTGTCAATAAACCAAAATACTACCCTTGGTACCCCTATTATGCCATTGAACAATAAATCATCTGAGAACATTTCTTTTAGCTCAGTTTGGTCCTCTTGCATTAGAAGAGTCAATGTTGGGAAGTATTCTACCAAGTGAACTTGCCTAAACAATTCGTTTGATTGATGTTGACAGTTTTCCTATAGAGCGACGACCGCCAGAGGTCGAGATCCACTTTTTCGAACAACATCAACGATGGAGTGAACAGTTTTGGTGAAATCATTACTAGAGTTGACTTGCACAACTGGAGCGTGGAATTTCGTTTCAGTGTATTTTACAAAATAGATAAACAAAATAATATTTAAAACTCTCATAGTATATTTTACTGTACCAAAATTTACTATAAATGTTCACCTAATCGCTTTTGTAATATAATAATAATATTAAATAATATAGACATAGTTAACAATAGCTCAATGCCACTTTTTCCGTTATATTGTCACTGTTCGAGACACACATCCACAAACAAGAATATGTTATAGTTGGATACAACAACACCCATTAAATAGAAAGGTTTAGTTTAATGGCACAAGAGAATATAGTTCATGCTTTATAAAAGTTTGTATTGAATGACCTGAATTTTTTTTCAAAACAGAGAACTACACGTTTCCACAACAAACAACTTTAAAACATGGCATAATTTAGAACAGTGTTTATTACAATGACTACACTAAAGCTGTTTTTTTACATAAAATACTAAGAAACAATAATATTCATATGAATTATTTACAACTCAAGTAATTTAAAATCTGCTAGATCATATATTGAAGTTTCCATTATCCTTGAAGGTGGCTCTAAACGTAGTTTACTATGACTTATATAGATGTGTGTTGTGCGAAGAGATATTTTATTGTAATGCACATTATTATTTAAAAAAACATAACAACACTCCTCGTAAACTGTAACAATTGACCTATTTGATACTAGCGTTCTATTATTTTAATTATTATGTTCTATTCTCTTTCTTGTCACATAATGGGTGCGGCTAAGGTATTTGTAATTATTTTAGAGGTCAGGTATTTATATTAACGATAAGTTATTTAATAGTTAACAAATATATTAATTGATTTGTATTTATTTATAAATGCTCTTGTTAACTTATCATTGTATAATGGTAAGGCACGGAAGCTCCTGAAGGATTAATGCATCTGTTAACCTTGAACTCACTGTGTCCTCTCGATTAATTTTTATTTTTTAGCACCGCGTCTTATACCCTTTCAGGTTATACGCTTATGTACTACTCACAATGATGCTTTTATATATTAGGAAGACTATATTTATTGGAAGTATACCCACATTTTCTTGAATGGAGAGTGTTCAACCATTTTGGAAAAGCCACCCTGGGTACCCCCGACAGATATTCGAACTTCGATCTCCCAGTCATCGGAAATCTGGTATTACATGAGAATGATACATTAAACCATGCGACCACCAAAGCAGGTAAGTGAAAATAATTGTGCTCAATACTCTATATGGACGGAGGGAGAAGCATTTTGTGCAGTTTTTTTTAAACCAAATAGTTTGGTTGTTATTGTAGGACTATAAAACAACCACTGGCCAACCTTTCATCTATTCTCCTGCCTCCATCTTGGAAATCTGTTGATGGAATGATGTTTGCATATTAAGTTAGTTCAAAAGTTAGAGGGAAACAAACCACAAGACTTTCACGTCACGTGATCTGATCCCCAGGTATTGGCAAACTACAGCCCAATGTCCAAAAGCGGCCCGCCACCTATTTTGTTTGGCTCTCGAGATAAGAATGGATTTTATACATTCTGAATCAAATACTGAAGGATTTTTTGTGTTTTTATACACGTTCAGGATTAATTTCCACATTTTAAAATCCATTTAACCGTTTAATTGGTAAGCTTCCTCCTAACCATCAATTGTAATCTATTAATCTGCAGCATGGTGCAATGATAAAAGGCAAGTTCTAAGTGTAGAATATTACAGAATTATTTTACATTATGGGCGTAAAACTTTTCTTAGGAACAAAATTGACTATAAAATAACCACTGATCAACTTTCACCTATTCTTCTGCTTCCATCTCTGAAATACATCAATGGAATGATGTTTGCATATTAAGTCAGTTCAATAGATAGCGGGAAACAAACCGTAAGACTTTCAAGTTACGTGATCTAAGACCCAGGGGCACAGAGAAGGAGAGAACAGATCCCCANCCCAGGGGTCACCAAATTAATGCCCCTGGGCCAAACGCAGCCCACTGTATTTTAGTTCGGCCAGCGAGATAAGAATGGATTTTATATATTCAAGTGTGGAATGCCAGGCTTCCACCATGGTTTGGATTTCACGTTAAACTGTAGGTCTTTCATTTGATCCCAAAAGCACCCTACCATTACACATTAGCGTAAGTGCGTAACACCCGAACGGTTAGTAAGTGATGGTGCTAATAATAATATATACATTTTCAAATTCAAATTCAGTAGCATTTTTCGTATCTTGATGCATGTTCAGAATTCATCTTCATATTTCAAAATCCATTTGATCGTTTGAGGAGCTTTACCTAAACTTCAAATGTAAGTGATTAATCTGCAGTATGGTGCAATGTTAAAAGGTAAGTTTCAAGAGAAGATTATCACAGACTTCTATAAATGCCTTCCGAGCAATAAATACAGTCAATCAAGATCATATGCTCGGTGTTTTATACCTGTATTTGGCAGCATCTACCAGTGTGAAAAATAAGTTTGAAAGATGATATGTAAAATCTCAACACAAGTCAACATTAACAGATGAACATTTGCAATCAATTTTGATGATATATATAGGCTAACTTTGAACCCTAATTTAGTGAAATGTTCTCTCAAAAAACGCAATTCCATTCTTCTCTTTAGTAGAGTTGTATTTCAAACAAATTCAGTCTATTTGATATTATTATTATTACGATTCAAAAGTTCAGTAAATTTGTGAAAAAGTATTGTTTCTTGTTATTAAAGTAGGCAGTTCTACCTTCATAAATATACTCGAGATTACCTCTTAGCCCCCAGGAATTAAACTATTTACTATTATGCCCTTTGCTTTTGCTCTTTTGCCATTATTCTAAGGGTTTAGGTAGTTGAAGGTTTAAATACCGCCCCTAACACAATATTGTAACGTCCATGGAAAGATTGTGACTGTCGGCCCACGTTGGTGCGCCTATTGTAAAAGCCAGAAGCTGGATGCCCCTCGTTAGAACGCCATTTGTAAAATACAGATACTGGATGCCCCACATTGGAACGCCATTTGTAAAAGCCTTAAATACTGCCCCTCGTTGAGTACGCCAATGGTAAAACATGTAATTTAAACAATAAATATCGGACTAGATGTTGAGATAAATCTGCCCAAGAAATGAGAAAAACTGTGTTTTGCTGTCACAACGACAATTTTATTTGGCCTTAAGTTGTTTTGTAAATAAAATAAACCACCACTTAATGTTGTAAAACACTTCCATCTCGTCTGCCGTAGAAGAGTAGAATGCTCGCGTCTAACCAGCTAGCGTCCTCTCGAGTCAAGCATGTCAACCCAGACCACTCCTTGCTTTCTTTCCATCGACCAATAGGGTTAGTTTTTATATTAGCGCGCATTTAGGAAAACAGATGTGCTACTCTGCACCTGCTATTTGTTTACTGCGTATTACAACACGGAAGTAAAAACCTTGTTTCTTGCACGTGCAGTTAAAATAAAAGAAAAAGAAACATGGCCGTAGTATAGAAAAGATGAGTTTACATTATATTAACTGAAAAGAAGAAATATTAATATATTTACTTTAAAATATGATCGCGAATATTAAAAAGACAGGAAAAATCGATATCATTACAATATGTGGATAGATTACTAGACATTTATCGTTACCTCTTCACAATTACTTTGGAGCACCTTCTTTAAATCAGCGGTTATCAACTAGTACAAACAAACCACTCTTTTCACGACGATAGCGTACACGCCATTCTATCCTCCACTCATGTAACTATGATGCAAACAGGCTCCACACCTAATAGCATGTTACTATGATGCAAGAGGCTCCACACCTAATAACATGTAACTATGATGCAAACAGGCTCCACACCTAATAACATGTAACTATGATGCAAACAGGCTCCACACCTAATAACATGTAACTATGATGCAAACAGGCTCCACACCTAATAACATGTAACTATGATGCAAACAGGCTCCACACCTAATAGCATGTTACTATGATGCAAACAGGCTCCACAACTAATAACATGTAACTATGATGCAAACAGGCTCCACAACTAATAGCATGTTACTATGATGCAAACAGGCTCCACAACTAATAACATGTAACTATGATGCAAACATGCTCCACACCTAATAACATGTAACTATGATGCAAACAGGCTCCACACCTAATAACATGTAACTATGATGCAAACAGGCTACACACCTAATATCATGTTACTATGATGCAAACAAGCTCCACACCTAATAACATGTAACTATGATGCAAACAGGCTCCACAACTAATAACATGTAACTATGATGCAAACAGGCTCCACACCTAATAACATGTTGCCACGATACTCTCGGTCCACCAAGTAAGACTGTGGGACAACCTATGCTTGATGATTAAATATATAAAAGGTAAAACAATAGACTATGAATTATTTTACATTATGGGTTTAAAACTTTATTTAGTAACAAAATTGACGTTCAAACGTTTAGTTCATCTTTTACAACAACTCAGGAATCGATCGAATCCCTGATTTGTCTGACATTGATTAAAATGTTTTAATTTTACTATAGCCCACAGATCGGCTAGGTGGTTCTCGCGGGCACCATGGCGCCCTCTTGGCAGGTTCTAGGCGCCCACCTAATATTTTGTAATTAGTTATATTTTTTGTTAAGTAGTTTTGTTTAATAAATCACAAGATGATTGTTAAGTGTTATTTGATTAAAATTATTTGTTATGTAATAATAATTAGTCCTCTATTTTTTATCCCATTGATATTTTATTTTTTTCGAAATAAATATTTGATAATAAGGTCATTTTGTACATACTTCAACATTTCAGGCTCTAATATTTAAATCTAAAAAAGTATAATATTATAGCTTACGTTTTGTTTATTAGATTTGAATTAATTATGTATATTTTCAAATAGTCACTAATAAATACATAAATAAAAGGTGAAAATGCAAATATAAAAATTGACATTTTTCTTGGTGTGGTTACATTTATGTCTTAAATGTGTGACGATTCAACTATACAAACTTTTATTTAATAAATCTTCTTTGTAAGTTTTCTTGGAAATGAGGCGTTTGAAAATATCAACAAACATATAATATATTTATCTGTTGACGAGTGTTTTGGAGTTACGTCTTGATTAATTTTATGCATTCAGTTTAAAAAGTGAATAGTGTATCTTAGAGAAATAAAGAATAACCTTAAGTAGAACTCACGGTGGGTTTTCCTAAATGGTTTTCCACTTTCCTTACATGAAAATGCTGGTTCCCTCTTAAATTCAACCTTCTTATATCCTAAACTATTATCGTATTTAGTACGAAAACGTATAACCTGACGAGGTGCTTAATGATAATAATAATAATAATAACAACAATAACTGTCAATATCGGCGGCCGTTGAATAAAAGGATTGTTATCTGATGCAACAACTCTGATGAAGTCTCGCTGTCCGGAATAACTCCCAGTGACAGTTGACAAGACGTTCCGGGAGTTAGTAAGGCGCCCTACCAAGTAGACTGGGAGTGGAGTTACCTTACCTCTGCCCACATTTAGTTTGGTAGGAAAATACCAACCGTCTTATTTACATCGTTGGTTAAATTTGGGTCCACGAACAGTTACTTAATGTGTTGACCCTTCTAAAACAGATTCTCATGAAATAGAGCACTAAAGAAGGACTAATAAAGGAAGAAGGGAGCATAACTTGAAGAAAAAGAAAGATGAACATTATTATTGTATTAGTTTTATGAGTTTATTCAGTCGTAAGAGGGTATTACTGTTCTCTAACACGTCTTTCTTTAGATAACCTATTTTTTTTACCTTTCTAGACTATCAGAATATTCACTAAAGAAGAAGAGATGAGGATATGTACCCGTGTTTTCGTAGAGAAATAGATTTATGGAAGCAATTGAGTAAATATATCTCCAGTTAACTCTGCCAGAGTTTGGAACCTGACCCCTTCTTCACTGGTAAACCTGAAAGGACGGTAGTGACGCTTTTCGGTGCGAGAATCTATTAATTTAAGTTCTTAAAGTTGTTCATGCTTATATTAGATTTATTATTGTTTTGTTTATAAACTTTTCTTGAAGTTACTCGCAACCTTAGAAAGATTAGAAACAAAATCAAATATAATATATATGGACAAACATAATCATCAATATATTCCGTTATCTAAATATTTCTATTTATTACTTTCTTATCTCTGAATGTTTCGGCATCACATGACACCTGTTCAGCTTTACATCCCTCTTTCCCAATTTAAATTTTATATCCATAGGATGTAACGAAACTTCTAAGAGAATGGTCATTTTAAATTATTTAAAGAGGTTATAAAGTGCTTTAATAGTTTTAAATAAAATAACATGAACTGGTTTAAACACATTTTGTAATTTACAATAAAAAATTCATAATTATAAATTATACAACAACAATACCTGTGGATTTCTATAGTTTAGGGTGTTCACAAATACTATTTATAGGTTAGATTATTGTAGATTATTTAGAATTCTAAATAAAATTGCTAACACAATGTTTTAAGTATAATCAATTATTAGCAGTAGATTAAATTGTATTTATTAACCAAATAAATAAATATAACACAAGTGATTATAAACACGTGTAATGTGCATAGTTTTCAATGAATGGGATTAATTAGTAGGCTCAAGAGTACTAGACGTACCTTTGCTATTTATTATCTATATATTATTACTAATTATTTAGAAATATATAGTAGTAGTTAGTAATAAAGATTCTTTTACAAATGTAAATATACTACTGGTTGATATATTATTTGACGAATTAATAGTATATATGCTAAACAAGATAAATTAATAGCATAGGGCCTTATAAACAGATGCGCCTTCGATAATACTCTTGGTTATTTGAACAAAAAAATAAAATTTTAATAATATGTTTGATTTTTATAATTGTTGAAAATAAATCTATATTAATAACTTACAAAGTCATAACCATCATCAGTATCAACTGTTTCCAGCCTTTGGAGCAGTCAGTTTAATAAAATGCATACAATTTCTTCTCTCCTTCTACCGTTCTTATGCTATCACTGGCACACTTTCTGTTATATGATATTCTCTTTTTTTCTTGGCCTCCATGTGGTGTTTTTTCCTATAAACTCCATTTTCATAATTTTCTTTGGAATCCTCGCCTTCTCCATCCTCATTATATGTCCAAACCATAATAATTTCCCTTTCTCAACTATCTCCTGTACTTGCTGTACCTCAACTTTTTCCCGGATAAATTCATTCTTAATTTTTTTTTTTCCCTCGTGACAGCTAACATGCTCCTCACAAATTCCATTCCTATGGTCTCAAATTTCTTAGTCTTTCTTACATTCAATGTCCATCTTTTTGGTGTATATATGACTACGGGTACAAAGTATGTCCTGTACAACACTTTATTACACTTAAATAGCACTTTTATTCTTCACAGCAGGTCTCCTACGCACCTGTAGAACAATTCCTCCTGCTGTCCTCTTCTCATTAGATCCTCTATACCTCCAACTTCACCTCAATCATGCTTCCAAGATATTCAATATAGTTTTCATCTCCACTCCATTCAACATTATAGCTTTACTAGAACTTGTCATCTTCCTTTTAATTACCATCACTTCATATTTTAACATACTAGATTTCATTCCAGTGTCTTCCACTTCCTCATTCCTTTCATATACTGCTTCTTTCCTCTTCCCCTTCTATCATGTCATCAGCAAGCATAATCGCTTTCATTTTACTCTCTTCAAGATCTCCTGCTACATTATTTATGACCATTACCACTACCATTACAATTATCATCATACATGCTTTTGAAGTGTTTATTTTGTGTTAGAATTCTGAAACTAAATGATCTACGTTCAGGTTAAATAAAGTGTTGAGCTCTTTAGTAAAATGTTCAAATAAAACATTCAATAGGTGAAAATGTAAATACATATTTTAGTTTTTTCAATATAATATTTTAACAAACAACGCAATTTCAATGTATTGAATGCATATGTGTCCCTCTACATAAAATTACCAATTTATATCGAATGAATAGTTTTAAAGTAAGTATAATTTTAGTAAACACTTCATATTTGATTTCTGTTTGTGAAATTATAATAAAACATGCCCAAGAAGACATAGATTTTATCTCACTAGACCCTCTTCAATATTAAAATTAATGATTCACGCCATTATTTAAAAGAAGTGATATTTACTCAATAATCTTAATTGATGTGAAGCGAAATATTATACACTAGAAACCCGAACATAAATTGCGTTATACTTAAGTAAATTATTTTTTAACTCCCGTTTTATAATATTATAATTTTTTTAAAACTAATGTCCTCATTTGTATATATGAACCAATAAAAACATTGATATTGGGTCCTCAAGGCTCAACACTTCGTATTACGATTTTAAATTTCGTATAAAATTTTAGAAATTATATTACGAGATACACATCTTCAGCTCATCGGCCTATTATTTAATTCCTCATTAATAAATTACGAACAATTAAAAAGTTTATATTGACTAGTGAGTGTAAAATATTAGATATAGAGCATTGCTGTATAAAAACTTTCCCCAAGACTGTAAAAAAAATTATATAAAATTTTCGAGAAACTTACTAAAATTTAATTACTGTAAGGCATTAGAGAATTATTGCGTTAAGGCTTTAGTATCTCTGTACAACTAAAACTCACAAAATTATATTAATCTATTATACATTATTTCAAAAAATATATTTCAAATACATTTTTTTAATAGTACTACAATTTTTCATTGAAAGTTTTTTTAAGTATCTTAAATAATTAAGGGGAAATTGAAATTTCTTCTCCTGTAAAGCAGGCTTATCTTAAAAGTAATTTTCTTGGGAAAATGAAAATAGCTATTTATTTATAATATTACGATTTTTAATCAAAATAATTAGAGCTGATTTTGAGAATATAGTTTTTCGCCCTTTAATAAACTATTCTTAATTTTAGTGTTAGACCGACACAATACAAACAGCATTACAAAACAACTTTTTAGTGTTTGGGGTGTAATGCAACGTCGAACTTCATCAACAACTTGGTCAACATTATTTTTATGGTCGCAATACTTAAGCTTTAGTGTTAAAAAAATTTTAAATTATGTATAGAATTGCGTATAGCTTGCATTGAAAAATATTGGTTTTGTAAAAATATATTTAAATAAACGATTTATATTATAAATATACTTACATATATGAAATGATAATTATTGGAATTACAAAGATATGACAAAAAAATTAGAATTATTGATTCAGTAAGCGACTGTAAAATCACTGACGAAAAATTGAGAGTGGCCACTTTGTTTGTATAATCAATCAATGATTGTAAATTAAATTTAATCAAAATCATTAGAGCTGATTTTAATAAAGTCAATTTTTTTCTCTTCGCCTGTAAATATACTCTGATTAATTTTAGGTTTAGAGTTGCAATTTCAAAAACATCTTAGGGCAACCCAATGAAAACCAAAGATACCAAGTTGTAGCCCAATAGATAATTAGTTTAGGCTCTACTCCGAGGTACTGACAGACATAATTGAAAACAAAAAACTTTATCATGGATGGGGACGACGAGTGGGGTGTCATAAAACATTAACAGTCATCAAAATCTCAAGTTAGATTTTTTTGACGATCACATTACTTATTCTCCTACCAGTAATATAGCAAAAAATTAAAATTTTATTTAATAAATTATATCTGTGATATTTTTGTGAAACCATCATATTAATGTATTTTCCCAATAGTATAAAAACATATTTAAATTTAAGTCGATTGAAATGCGTAACATGTATATGAATATTGATGACAATTATAATACTTGTATATTATATGAAATTGAATGAATTTTGTTTCAAATATAAGTATAACAAAAGGTTTTAAAATATGCTTTATTAATTAAGGATGCGTCACCTCAATTAAGTCTAAATATTTAAAATAAATTTATACAAACAATTTGGAAATAATTATTTTGGATTAATCCACTAATTTCAAGACTCCTTAATGATTTGAGGGATTATTGGATTCGATGATTCTATTGACTCCCTGTTAAAATTAAATATAAAACCTTCAAATTGAATGCTTATGAACATCTTTAAAATTTAAAACAGTATAATAATATAAGGAACTATTTTTTAAACAACACGAAATACTTGCGTTGAATTTATGTTTCTGTAACGTATAATAATATTTGCTAATGAAACCTATGTTGAATGAATTGTAGAACTTTAAGAAAACCAGTATTTATCTTGTTTCATTGTATTTATTTTAATGTTAGTGCTATAAACAGTTTTAGTAACACTTGAAGTACCAGTTGCACTACATTCAATAATAGTACACGGTAATTTTCAGCACAGCTGTTTAAAGTTTGGTCGTACAAAGATGAATGCTAGCGGATCACTGATCCGAGCAGAACTGACTGAACTGAGTTAACTGACTGCGTTGATTGAAATGACGTAGATCAATTTANACTGACGTAAATCAATTTAACAGGGTTGAACTCGCGTCCCGCCCGCGTGGACGGTAGAGGAATACACTAAGTGACCTGCCCTATATCGTACAACATGGCGGGTTCACAGTTCAACCGCGCGGGTAATACGTAGAGTGTGACGTCACACTCTACACTAAATTCTCACCTATAAGTGAAACTAAGCTCAGAAGCAACCCTCCAAGAAGGATATAGAAGGAAGCAAGGATATGCCCGAGATCCAATGGTTTCAGGTCAACTATTTTACTTCTATTACGAGCCGATAGCGTCAGTTCGTAGTCATCGTCGTTTAACCACTTTATATGGAAGCCTGCTTCAACCATTCGTTTGAAGAAAATAGTTATCCAGTCTTGAAATGGGGAAACATAAGGAAAGTGAACAACAATACGAAATGAATAAGGACACTCGCCCATAATGTGCATTAAAGGATATCCTTCTTCAAAATAGTCATTAATTTGTATGTATATATTGGCATAAATTGATGCATCCAACAAAGCCACGGTTCTATTAAATGCAACCATGTCGAGGGCTGATTTGATATTTTTTTCAAAATATGATCTTTGTAATAGAGTTTTTAAAATTGTGTCGTTGGGGTCTATATTACTAAATAAATCATTGGCATCATCGCCTGCACCATCTATTTGAGGTAAAGCTATCCTCAGTTTAGAATCAACCAATTCATCCAAAGTATCGATGTCGGAGTAGTATTGGGGTACCGTCAAGTAACTAGTCAGACCTCCCTGATATGCGCCAATCAGAACTAGGCTCGTCAACAAACAAGACATAACAAATATTTTTTGAGTCGAGGAAACTAATTTAAAATTTGTGGAGCCACTCAAAAATATTCGAATAGTCTCCAAGATTGTTTCCATCTCTAAAGACGTATTCGGTATAAATAATTTCCAGGTCAACATAATAATTGGTAGAACACCCAAAACTAGTGCCCAAGTACTCCAAGTGAAAGGGAGAAATACGTTCAGGTACTTTGGGAACCGTTGCGCCTTAGGAACTACAAATACAAGGCAATCTTCATGGAAAGATGGTGTAGAAGTAAATTGATTTCTTATATGCTTCCCGAACAAATTTCCAAAAATATCTGGAACTAATTTATCAAAAGCATCGTCTCCTTTCCTACCATAAACATCAAAAACTTCATGATTTGTCCTAATGGTCATATACGTTGCGTTCATGATTTGTAATAACAATTGAAAACCATTATACACAGACTTTAATTCCCCTGATTTCAAACCATAAACCTTTCTTCCTTCCGATAGTTTTATTTCATATCCATGAACATCCTTTAGTTTATCTCTAAAGATATCACCATTTTCGTTTTCCGCTAGAGTTCTTGACCATTCCAAAAATGATCCCTTGTTTCTAAACTGGTTGAAAATCCACGCAGTTGTAGAAAGGTTTTGTGAAAAAGAATCATTATATTGGTAGTTTCTTGAGGAAATGCCAGGAAAATAGATCACTACTACATTCAAAATATGATACTCTTCCCAAATTCTTTGGCAAGCTATTTTCAACCAGTTTATTTCGTTTCCAACCTGTGTAGTAATTATTAATATAAACGGTGTTCTTGGATTACCTAAGAAAGTGGATACAAATCGTTTCAAACATGTCCAACATATTTGGTCGTGATTATCAATAAACCAAAATACTACCCTTGGTACCCCTATTATGCCACTGAATAATAAATCATCTGAGAACATTTCTTTCAGCTCGGTTTGTTTCTCTTGCATTTGAAGAGTCAATGTTGGGAAGTATTCTACCAAGTGAACTTGCCTAAACAATTCGTTTGATTGATGTTGACAGTTTTCCTGTAGAGCGACGACCGCCAGAGGTCGAGGTCCACTTCTTCGAACAACATCAACGATGGAGTGAACAGTTTTGGTGAAATCATTACTAGAATTGACTAACACAACTGGAGCGTGGAATTTCGTTTCAATGTTTTTTACAAAATAAAGCAACAAAAGTATATTTAAAACTCTCATCGTATATTTTACTGTAACAAAATTTATTATAAATGTTAACCTAATCGCTTTTATAATATAATAAGAGTTATTATTTAATTATAATAATAAATAATATAGACATAGTTAACAATAAACAATACCACTGTTTTCACTGTTCCGCCACTGTTCTAGACACACATCCACATCCACAAACAAGAATATGTTATAGTTGGATACAAGAACACCCATTAAATAGAAAGATTTAGTTTGATGGCACAGGAGAATATAGTTCATGCTTTATAAAAGTTTGTATTGAATGACCTGCATTTATTTCAAAACAGAGAACTACACGTTTCCACAACAAACAACTTTAAAACATGGCATAATTTAGAACAGTGTTTATTATAATGACTACACTGAAGTTGTTTTTTTACATAATATACTAAGAAACAATATTATTCATATACAATTATTTACAACTCAAGTAATATAAAATATTTTAGATCCTATATGAATGTTTCCATTATTCTTGAAGGCGACTCTAAACGTAGTTTACTATAACTTATATAGATGTGTTGAGCGAAGAAATATGTTATTGTTAATGCACATTTTTATTTAAAAAACCCACACAACTCTCCTTGTAAACTGTAACAATTGAGATAAATTCTATATGATACCAACCTTCTATTATTTTAATTAATATGTTCTAATCTCTTTCTTGTCACTCAATGGTTGCGGCTAAAGTATTTCTAATTATTATAGAGGGTCAGGTATGTATACTAACAATAAGTTATTTAATGGTAAATAAATATCATTTTAATTGATTTTTATTTATTTATCTAAACTCTTCTTACCTTATCAAAGTATTATGGTAAGGTTCGGACGCTCCTGAAGGATTAATGCACCTGTGAACCTTGAACTCACTGTGTTCTCTTGATTAATTTTTATTTTTTAGCAACGCGTTTTATTGCCTTTTCAGGTTATTCGCTTATGTACTACTTACAATATTGCTTTTATATATTATGATGGCTAGATTTATTGGATGTATACCCGCATTTGCATGAATGGAGAGTGTAAAACCATTTTGTAAAAGCCACGCTGGATATCCCCGACAGATATTCAATCCTCGATCTCCCAGTCATCGGAAATCTGGTATAACACGAGAGTTACACCTTAAACCATGCGGATACAGAAGCAGGTAACTGAAAATAATTGTGCTCAACACCCGAAACGGACCGAGGGGAACCCTTGTGTGTCATCTGTTAAAAATAGCTTGTTTTTTTTATTAAAGGACCATTAAACAACCACTGGCCAACTTTTCACCTATTCTCTCACCTTCATCTTGGAAATCTGTCAGTGGAATGATGTTTGCATATTAAGTTAGTTCAAAAGTTAGAGGGAAACAAGCCACGATACTTTCAAGTTACGTGATCTAAGCCGCAGGGGTCAGCCAACTAATGGCCCCGGGCCAAACTCTGCCCGCCATATTTTCGTTCGGCCAGCGAGATAAAGGATTTTATATATTCAAGTGTGGAATGCCAGGCCTCCACCGTGGTTAGGATCCCACGTTAAGCTGTAGGTACTCCATTTCATCTCACAATCGCCCTACCATTACACATTAGTGTAAGTGCGTATAGCCCGAACGGGTAGTAAGACGTGGTGCTAATAATAATAATAATAATAATAATAATAATAATAATAATAATAATATATATATATTCAAATTCAAATACAAAAGCATTTTTCGTATTTTGATGCAAGTTCATAATTCATTTCCATATTTTAATATCCATTTGAGAGCTTGAAGAGCTTTACCTAACCTTCAACTGTGAGTGAATAATCTGCAGCATGGTGCAATGCTAAAAGGCAAATTTCAAGAGAAGATTATCATAGAGTTCTATAAATGCCTTCCGACATTCCGAATATAGTCAATCAAGATCATATTCTCGGGGTTTTATACCAGTATTTGGCAGCATCTACAAGTGTGAAAAATAAGTTTTCAAAGATGATATGTAAAATTTCAACACGAGTCAACATTAAAAGATGAACATTTGCAATAAATTTTGATGATAGATATAAGCTAACTATGAACCTTAATTTAGTAAAATGTTCTCTCAAAAAACGCAATTCCATTATTCTTTTTAGTAGAGTTGTATTCAAAACAAATTCAGTCTATTTGTTATTATTATTATTATTATTATTACGTTTCATTTGTTTAGTAAATTGTGAGAGCGTATTAATTTCTTGTTATTTAAGTATGCACACCTACCTCCATAAATAGTCTGTAGATAATCTTTTAGCCCACAGGGCCTGAAATATTTACTATTTTGTTATTCATAAAAATGTTTTCATACCCCTATTCTAAGGCTTCAGGTAGATCAAGGTAAAATATCGCCCCTAACACAATCTATAGATAGATTAACGGGTATTTATCACAATTCAGATTTTATCACACCTCTTCACAATACAAACAAACCACTCTTTTCACGACGATAGCGTACACGCCATTCAATCCTCCACTCATGTATGTATGATGCAAACAAGCTCCACACCTAATAACATATAACTATGATGCAAACAGGCTCCACACCTAATAACATGTAACTAAGATGCAAACAGGCTCCACACCTAATAGCATGTAACTCTGATGCAAACAAGCTCCACACCTAATAACATGTAACTAAGATGCAAACAGGCTCCACACCTAATAACATGTAACTAAGATGCAAACAAGCTCCACACCTAATAACATGTAACTCTGATGCAAACAAGCTCCACACCTAATAACATGTAACTATGATGCAAACAGGCTCCACACCTAATAACATGTAACTATGATGCAAACAGGCTCCACACCTAATAACATGTTACAATGATGCAAACAGGCTCCACACCTAATAACATGTTACTATGATGCAAACAGGCTCCACACCTAATAAAATGTTGCCACGCTACTCTCGGTCCACTATGGACAACTGATTCTTGATGATTAAATCTAATATTTTTTAATTATGTAGAGAAATCTCTTACAAATATTCATAAGAGTTCAGATTTTAAATCAAATTTCTTTTTTCAATATCCCACAAATTTAAGATAACGGATAAGAGCCTTTTTGAATATATCAATAAGGCTGTGAGTTATAATACAACATGGGTTCCAAAACTATTTTTAAGGGACAAAATTGACGTTCAAATATTTAGTTCTTTTTCTACAACATTTCAGGAATCGAATCCTTGTGTCATCTGACATTTATTAAAATGTTTTAATTTTACTATAGTCCAGGGGTCAGCATTGTGTTCCCCGCGGGCGCCACAGCGCCCTCCTGTAAGATTTTGGCTAATCGCCTTATATTTTGTAATTCCGTACATTTTTTTTTGTTAAATAGTGTTGTTTTATAAAGGTTATAAATATTGATCATTAGTCTTAAATTTTTTATTCCATTAATATCTTCATAAAAATGTTTTAACAATAAGTCCACTTTGTAACATTCCTCAAAATTTGAGGTTCAAATATTTAAATCTGAAGATTGATAATATTATAGTTTATATTTTGTTTACTACATTTAAAATGTATATGTATATTTTCAACTTGTCTCTAATAAATAGATCCATAAAAGGTGAAAATTCTAATATAATATCGACATTTTTCTTGGTTTGGTTACATTTCTGTTTTAAATTTGTAACGATTCAAATATACAAACTTTATTTAATAAAACATATTTGTAAAATTCCTTGGAAATGAGGCGTTTGAAAACATCAACAAACCTGTCATTTATTTATCTAGTAGCGAGTGTTTTGGAGGTACGTCTTCAGTTATTTTATGCATTCAGTTTAGAAAGTGAATAGTGTTTCTTACAGAAATAAATAATACACTTAAGTAATCGGTCACCTATAAGATAATCTTTGATTAACATATAAAAGGCAAAGTATAAAGACTAGTTAATTGTAACTAAACAATAATAGTAATAATAACACCCGCCTCAGTAGTAGGCTAACGCGCTAGTTTTGTGTTAAAGCAGACTGTCGAGGACGGGGAGATCGAGATTTGAATCTCGGTTTGGTGAGCTTGGGTGGTTTTTCAAACGTGGTATACCCCCTTCTCTCCATGCAATTGCGTGTTCACTTCGTCTAGATTTAACCCTGCCCATTCCTAGTCCATTTATTGTAATTAGTATAAAAGCTTATAACCCGAACAAATAGTAAGACGCGGTTCTAAATTAAAATTGTAACTGTCAATATCGGCGGCCGTTGAATAAAAGGATTGTTATCTGATCGAACAACTCTGATGAAGTCTCGCTGTCCGGAATAACTCCCAGTGACAGTTGACAAGACGTTCCGGGAGTTAGTAAGGCGCCCTACCAAGTAGACTGGGAGTGGAGTTACCTTACCTCTGCCCACATTTAGTTTGGTAGGTAAATACCAACCGTCTTATTTACATCGTTGGTTAAATTTGGGTCCACGAACAGTTACTTAATGTGTTGACCCTTCTAAAACAGATTCTCATGAAATAGAGCACTAAAGAAGGACTAATAAAGGAAGAAGGGAGCATAACTTGAAGAAAAAGAAAGATGAACATTATTATTGTATTAGTTTTATGAGTTTATTCAGCCGTAACAAAAGGTATTAATTTACCTAACACGTCTTCATTGAGATAATATTAATTTTTAACTGTCCTGACTTACAGAATATTCACTAATGGGAATAGAGAGCATGTCATTTCTACTTATGCTCCCCTACTAAGTGCCTTAGTTCAGGAAAAAATAAATTACGTGGTACCCTACAGTAATGTCGAGCCTAAAATACTCAGAGATTTGATATGATTAACTTCATTCATAGTTTTATTTTATTTCTTAATCATAATTTAGGACGATATTAACAACATAAATGTATGTCCCTTCTGTTATTTTAATAACTGATATTAATTTAGTACATAGCTAATTACTCGTATGTTACATACTTATTTTAAAACAGGGTGACCTGGCGGTCTAGGGGTAAGGTGTCAGAATTCTGTGCTGGTGGCCGGGGTTCAATCCTCGGTCCCGGCAAAGATTTATCTGATTACCAAACCATTCCTTCACCTCTGACAAGACATCTTGTGAATGTGGGGAATGACAGGCCTCCACCGTGGTTCGGATTCCACGTTAAACTCTAAGTTCTCCATTTCATCTCACAACCACCCTACCATTACACATTAGCGTAAGTGCGTACAACCCGAACGGGTAGTAAGACGCGATGCTAATAATAATAATAATAATATTAAAAAAATATTATTTTTTTTACTTTTGGTCGCTGTAGCAATGGAGGACCAAATTGGCTGTATTAATATTTCACTTATAAATAAAACAGCTGACTTGTAAATATCTCTACAATTATTATTGGACTAGAATTTACAAGTCAAAATTATTTCTTTATGAAACATTTTTGTATTTTCAATTACTAAACATTCACGTGTAACTTGTAAATTGTAGACCTGTAGTTTTATGAAACACGCCCCTGTTCTGGCTGTCTCTTTCGAAAAAGTAATTTATTCAGATTTGAAATAATTGGCAATACTTATTACCTGTGATATTTTATATTACGAGAAACAAATAAACACTATCTTAAAATTCTCTCTCGGAACCTGAGATAGCTATGGCGGAGCACTATTTGATAAACTGTTGATATGGACACATCTCAAAACATACAATATTCTATTTAGTGTTAACCACACAAGCTTTGGGAACGGAAAGAAATTGAGTAATAGGCCGGAAATGCATTCGCATTGAAGGTGAAAAGGTCGAGAAAGGTGAAGTGAAAATTAAACAAAAGCAAATAAAAAAACTCTTTGCTCTAGGAAAAAATTCAAACCACGACCTGACTGTGAAAAATTAGTCAGGTGCCATGCGAGTCCAACACATTAGACCACTCTGTTAAATGTTCAGACCACATCATATTCTTCCTTCCCCTCCTAGATCTAAATTCCGCTACCCGTCCAACTACTATGATATTTACAATAAAAATGCAGATATGCGAACGGTAGCATTTAAAAGAAATGTCCCAACATTTGTGTGGAAAGAAAAAAAGGAGGAAGATATTTAGAAAAACATGTTTTTAAACGAGACCGCAGAAACCAGATATTACCATAATTGGAAAACCTAACAAGATTAGAATGACGCCTCTATCAGTGTATCCACCGGTACAGGATACTTTCTTGTTTTATTTTTTACCATCACGTCTTACTACTTGTTCAAGCGACACCTATGTTTCCTACTAATTACGATAATGAGCTAGTGGTGAGGATGTTGGAATTTATACGAATTGTAAACGTATTTGCGTGGAGGGAGAATATAAAACCAGCCTCACTACACCCGACCGGAATTTCAACCCCGACCTGCTTAAAACATTCGGCTAGTGGAGCGTGTTGGTCATTGGTGTATTTTTTTGTATGAATAGGGAAAACAAGGTAGAGTTTAGAAGAAATGTATCTGCAATTAACTTTGAGCGAGAGTGAGAAACTAATAATCATATTAAGCCACGTGGGTTCAAGCAGTTGGGTATCGATCCCCGACTTCTACATCATTTAATCCATCAAAATATAATCCCAGCTACAGGAAGATTGAACCTACAACAGGAGAATGTCATCAAGAAACGCAAGGGAGTAGCTTCTAGTCTGCCCGCGCGTAGCGGAGGCCGGCGCCGCGACGCTAAACCGCGATTGTGACGGCTGTCTAATGAAGATCAATTAACTCCAGCACCAGGAGGATCGAAACTCGTATCTTATCGGTTATTATACCTCAAGGTGTGACGCTCAAACAAATTAGACTAGTATTAAAATAAAGATAAACCACAAATAAAAAAAATAGAACTACGTTAAACACTAGAGCTGTCTGGGGGATGAAATTGAAGCTCTCTTCGGTCTCAGTGGTAGATCGGTGTTCTAATCCCGGGGATTGGAAGGAACTGGTTCAAGATAGGTATAGGGTGTAATGAGGTGGACTGGGTAGAACTAGCTTAAGATAGGGATAGTGTGTAATGAGGTGGACTGGACAGAACTATCTCAAGAGAAGGATAAGTTGTAATGAGGTGGACTGGGTATAACTATCTCAAGATAGGGATAGGATGTAATGAGGTGGACTGGATAGAACTAGCTTAAGATAGGGATAGGGTGTAATGAGGTGGACTGGACAGAACTAGCTCAAGATAGGGATAGGGTGTAATGAGGGACTTGATAGAACTAGATCAAGATAAAAATAGGGTTTAATGAGGTGTACTGGGTAGAACTATCTCAATATATAGATAGGGTGTAATGAGGTAGACTGGCAAGAACTAGCTCAAGATATGGATAGGGTGTAAATGAGGTGGACTGGGTAGAACTATCTCAAGATAGGGATAGGTTGTAATCAGGTGGACTGGGTAGAACTAGTTAAAGATAGGGATAGGGTTTAATGAGGTGTACTGGGTAGAACTATCTCAATATATAGATAGGGTGTAATGAGGTGGACTGGCTAGAACTAGCTCAAGATATGGATAGGGTGTAATGAGGTAGACTGGCAAGAACTAGCTCAAGATAGGGATAAGTGGCGTACTTTTTTAGTGTGGCAATGAACTTTCGAGTTCCTAATGTCATATATTAAGTCAGTAAATCTAGTATTACTAAGGAAATAGTAATTATTTCCACATAGGTTGAGATTAGAAACTTCCATCTATTGTTTACAATAACAATCTTCCTGTAGCTGTCAGTTACCACCACTCCTTTGGTGAATGGACTCTAGTATATAAATATTTTTAATATCTATCAAATGTGAAAGCTGTTGATAACTTGACCTAAAGTCTGAATATTTAGTAGTTAAAGTAACTTTTCTAGCTGTCTTTTGAGGCCCTTCTTATGAAAATGTGACTGTACACTATACGTAACAAGCGCACCATCAAACGCGCTGATCCTTCATTAGCAGGGCATGTGAAGGGTGATATCGAGGTCAGAGTTCAGCCAGGATGAGACGACCCTCAGTGCACCCACCCAATCAAACCCAAATAATCCCGTCATCGGCAAGTCTGGCCCATTTCCAGAGAGACTCCTTCGACCATTCGACCACCGAAGCGGGTTTAAATTAGTTTAAAAATGACACTCTAGATACGGGAATCGAACCCCGCAACATAAGGCGTTTTGAACCAACGCTCTACCATTGAGATATTGAGTATTTGGTCCGTGCATTGGGTCATTCCTCACTCATAGTATAAGGCAGAGTCTGTGATGGACATGTGTATACTTGGAACAATCAGCGAACCACATCCACAAGAGAATTGTGGTTGGTGTTTATGTTACTGCTCGTAAATTATTTATTTGTATAAGGTTGGCGATATTAGCTTCTTATAATAGTTCCAAAAAATTATAACATTTTCTATTATTTATTCGTCACAATCATAAAACTTGACTTCCTCCTTCAAGGCAAACACAACCACGAAGTGCACACGCCTCCGACCCCCTGACCATCCCTAGGCCTCTCTAAAGGCCTGTCCCACGGGGCGGCTCGTAGATTATATTATCACATGTCGTGGGACCGATAGATACGCGTTGGCTCGGGCGTTCCCGTGAGTTGTCGGTAGATACTTGAAACATCAAAGGCCTGAGATTAATCTGATGAGCCGGTAGTCCACCTGTCGCGCCGGGATCATGCCACATCCACAGACACGAGTAGAGCAAACCACGCATCGTGGGAATAGTTAGACGCGTAAATCTATGAACCACATGCTCGCGAATTTAAAAAACACACGAGCCGTTCGCGACTTTCCCTACAGCAGGTTGTGGGAGTCAGATTACCGACTGTTGGCGCATGCGCGGTGGGAACATACACTAGTGTGAGTGAAACAGAAGGAAAATGTTCTCCAGGGGAAAGTCTAGCCCGAGGAAAAACCAACTTTTCATTGTCTTTCTTTACTTTACTCAATAATGCAGCAAGTCTTGAACATGTCCTTGTAATTCACTGGAATGATCAAATAGATTTATACATCCGAAGAAAATTGAAAATCTTTACCGTCAAAGCGACGAATTTGTTTGGCTGGTTTCCTTTAGATTCCGTTTGTAACTATAAAAAAAATATGCACTGATTACGCTAATAGTTTTAGGTATCCGTAAGGTTATATATAGAAGAAGTATACCTTCATTTGAGTGAACGGAGAGTGGAAAAAGATTTCGGAAAACCACCCCCCAGGAACCCGACCGAGATTCGAACCTTGAAATCCCCATCCTCAGCGGTCTAGAAGGTCTCGGATTTTTAAAAAATATTGTTATGCTTCAAGAAGCTTTATGGAGTTTTTTTTTATGTTAGTTGTGGCTTTAGACGTCCTTTTGTTCTGTGATTTACATTATTGTGTTATTTCTTATTATAGACATAGCCTACACTTATAAACTCTCGTTTGTTAACTTTCACTGATACACACATCAAAACAAAAGCACCTGCTACAATAAACTCCACAAAGCTCTAAAGCCCAGTACACACGACAAAACTTATTGTATAAAAAGCTGTTCAAGAAATTGTACAATATCTTGGTCACAAACAACATGTTAGTCAATGCTTGTTCACACATCATTTGTGATTGCATACGATATTAGAAAAAACACATTTCATTTTTTCCCTTTCTATGGAAAAATAATGATTGAATGATTTGGAAAATATTAGTATTTAATGTAAATAATTTCTTAGTCATTCCTAAATGTTATTAAAATCTTTATTTAATTTTTTTTATATCTTTTTAAACCTGTTGAAAACCTTTATATTTGGGGTATAACCTCCTAGAATTATAACTATTTGTTTGTTTTCAAGCATTTAGCTGTTTTTCTACTATCACAAAGTTAAAATTAATTATACTTTTATTAATTGTTAATTATTATAATTGTTTAAGAATGAAAACAAAACAAACTGTGGGAACACGCACAAGAATTAATGAATTCGTTTTTATTTAAATGTAAAGATTTATTTAGATATATACAGACAATACATTGTGTTGTTATAAAACTTCTCAAAAATTCTATTTAAGTGGTGAGGCGAACAAACCGACCGATTAGTACGTGGCGTCATTTTATTAAATTAAACAGTAGTTGATTATTCTAAACATGATCATTATTATAAATGATACATGTGAACAAATTCCTTTAATTTTTATTTTCATTAAATATGAATCACTTGAAACTATACACTGAAAGAGACAGGTGGAACGCAGCTTTAAGCGCTGGCTTGTGTACTGGGTGACGTCACACTCTCAGCCAATCAGATGTCTTTCTCCATCTGGCGTTATCTATTCTCTTTACATCGCTGGCTTGTGTACTGGGTGACGTCACACTCTCAGCCAATCAGATGTCTTTCTCCATCTGGCGCTATCTATTCTCTTTACATCGCTGGCTTGTGTACTGGGTGACGTCACACTCTCAGCCAATCAGATGTCTTTCTCCATCTGGCGCTATCTATTCTCTTTACATCGCTGGCTTGTGTACTGGGTGACGTCACACTCTCAGCCAATCAGATGTCTTTCTCCATCTGGCGCTATCTATTCTCTTTACATCGCTGGCTTGTGTACTGGGTGACGTCACACTCTCAGCCAATCAGATGTCTTTCTCCATCTGGCGCTATCTATTCTCTTTACATCGCTGGCTTGTGTACTGGGTGACGTCACACTCTCAGCCAATCAGATGTCTTTCTCCATCTGGCGCTATCTATTCTCTTTACATCGCTGGCTTGTGTACTGGGTGACGTCACACTCTCAGCCAATCAGATGTCTTTCTCCATCTGGCGCTATCTATTCTCTTTACATCGCTGGCTTGTGTACTGGGTGACGTCACACTCTCAGCCAATCAGATGTCTTTCTCCATCTGGCGCTATCTATTCTCTTTACATCGCTGGCTTGTGTACTGGGTGACGTCACACTCTCAGCCAATCAGATGTCTTTCTCCATCTGGCGCTATCTATTCTCTTTACATCGCTGGCTTGTGTACTGGGTGACGTCACACTCTCAGCCAATCAGATGTCTTTCTCCATCTGGCGCTATCTATTCTCTTTACATCGCTGGCTTGTGTACTGGGTGACGTCACACTCTCAGCCAATCAGATGTCTTTCTCCATCTGGCGCTATCTATTCTCTTTACATCGCTGGCTTGTGTACTGGGTGACGTCACACTCTCAGCCAATCAGATGTCTTTCTCCATCTGGCGATATCTTCTATTCTCTTTACATATTGGCTATGATCGCGTGCGTTTATGTAGTTTGATGCAACATATTAACTATTGCTATTGTATTGCGTACCTATAATAACCACATAATTAATTTTTTTTTCTAGCGTGTTTAACAATCCCTCTTAAGAGGAAGAATATAATTCATTGCACAACGAGGATTTTACCTGTTGTACTGAGTCATTGGCGCTTCACGCAAAGTTCACTCTATGGATGTGTTTACTTTTACTTGTTGTGTAATTTATTATGGCCTTCGCTATAAGCCAATTTAGGAATGATTAGATAGTGGCATTATATTACTCTATGTAAAAACTTGTTTTCTTGCTTCATTATACTCATATGTAACGTGCATTTATATCTTGTACATTCAAGTGTTGTCCTATTATGTTCCATTTCCTTGTTTACGTAGTCAGCGTCTTTAGCTTTAACTAGAGCACCGTTGCAAGTGTAGGACGTAATCAGTGGATATTACTGTATTTTTATGTCATGTATATAATTAATATTCTTTTTTGTATGAACTAGTAGCGATTTAATTATCTAGGTATGAATAGTGTACTGCCGTATGAGCTGATCGATTGTAAGTAATTAATCAAGATACTTGATATGCCTTATGCTTGCTCTTGTATAGCGATTTTATATTGTTGTTGATATTCATATCTCTTATTATCAATAAATAATCATTCTTTATATCTCTGACAGCTTAGTTTGTGCCTTACTATTTATTTCGTTTAAGTTAATTTTCCCTCAATCACTTGGCTTCTCGAAGGTTTTGTAGATAGACTCGCCTGGACTCGAGGGAGAGTATATTATTAATTTATGTACTCTGAAACCATAGTCCTGACTACTCACTCTCTTTTCGTTCCTTTATATTTTGTATTGCTGTATGCCTGCCTTCGTCCTTAAGGAGTAAAAAGGGGGCTATAAAAAGGAACGAACACAATATGGCTCTTACAACGAAAAGAAGAATACAGTTCACACTTTACAGTGCTGCCACTGTACAAAGAAGGATAATTAATTGTTACTGCCCAATTTCTCGACCTAGGTTTCATTCGGAACTCGTGATGATGGAGAGTGAAATGCGCAACACAACTTCTAGAAGAGCAAACCCAAAAGGGAGATAAATTAAATTAATAAAGAATAACAGGACGCTTGGATAGGAATATATAAAAGGGATAACTTAAAGGGAAAAACATAGGCAGTCAGGTATTGTAATCGTCTGGTCATTAAATTATGTTAAAATTACCACAAAATCTAAGAATGATGAGAAACTAGACGTTATCTGAATTCGTCCTTAGTTTTTAAAGTGATTATCGTAGTTAATTCCTTTAAGGTTTCCTTTCTTAGCTTTGAATCTTCCAGTGCCAGAGATCTTAACAGTTCTTAACTTAGAAATATATGCAATTGTCCCCGCTAGAATGTATATAAGTTTTTATGTTATTATTTATCTAAATTAGTAAAATATTTTAATATATGAACACAATTCAATTAAAATAATTTATTTAAAATAGATTATAATTTTGGGATACACTAATTCTTGACATCAATTATGTCTACTGACAACTGAAACACTATTTCTTTTAAATAAATCAATGTCCCTAATTTTATTTAGTGTCATAACCAATGATAAATATTTGAATGTTTTTAATAACGTACATAACTTTATTGGACGCACATTATCTTAGCATGTACGAAGTAATATACTCGATAGGTTGCAGTAGAGCACTGACAGTTCATAACAATGTGTGAACTAGAAAGACCGAAAGGGGCCAATATCGTGGTATATGAGACCTTGAATTTTTGGCATTGGGTCGTCACAATTCTATCTATTTTACGGGTGAACACTTTGTCCGGTGCCTTATCGATACAGATGACATCTTCAGGTCATCCAGTGTACTGGTACTTAGAGACATCGTCAGAGCCCAGGGTCGAGTCCGGTAGAAGCACCACGTAGTAACAGTCAACTTGGTCAGTCTAAGTATTCACAAGCTAGGCCAGTTCTTCCACGAGGACGGGTGTCCATTCTTTATCTTAAAACTAACATCACATTTTTGTGTCAACGTTTAGTAACAACTATCAAATAAAAATTTACAAATTCTAAATATAATTTCGAACCCACACAACTGTCTTCCCTGCAACCTTACTCTTCCCGCAAGTTGTCCTGAAAGAACGAGCCAACGGGGGTAGGTCAGTCACATGAGATTAATTTGGGCTAAAGTTGGAATTCGGACATATAAAATAACCACTACCGGACAGGGTACAATTTTATAACCAATGAATCATTAGTATTATTAGACTATTATTTCTAATAAAACTAAGAAAATACAATTATTATGTCATACCACATATAAGAAAATGCTTTGAAAAGCCACAATATTTGAAAACTGCAACAACATTTTAACAAATTATATTTCGAAAACCTTGATGATTTGAAGGATTCTAGAATTGAAAGATTTGAAGGATTCATAAATAGTGAAATTTGAAAATAAAATATTCGAAACGGTGTATTTATGTATAGATATAGTTTTAAAAAACAAAACGGAAATTTATTTAAATAACAAGAAATAATTGAATCTTATTTCTATTCCTAAAACGTATAATATTTGTTTGCTAATTTCTCACATATAAGAGAAATTAAGCTCAGGACCAAGACTCCGAGAAAGATGTAGAAGGAAGAAAGGACATGCCCGAGATCCAACGGTTTCAGGTCAACTATTTTACTTCTGTTACGAGCCGATAGCGTCAGTTCGTAGTTATCGTCATTGAACCACTTTATATGGAGGCCAGCTTCAAAAACTATTTTGATAATAATAAGATAATAAGATCTTTGATTTACATACTGTATTTAAGGCAAATTACAATTCTTGCTTAATATTAAATAAAGAATAACGTGACACTTTTTATATAAGCCAGATACAATAACAGTAATAATAAAACCTACCTCGGTGGCATAATTGGCTAACGCGATAGTTTCGTATTTGGCTAGTTCGTGTTTTTCCTAAATGGGTTTCCCCTCTCCCTCCAAAAATGCGAGTTCTCTCCTCTAAATTCAACATTCGCAATTCCTAGCCGATTTGTATACTTAGTACATAAGTGTATAAGCCGACGCGATTTAAAAAAACAATAATAACTGTCAATATCGGCGGCCGTTAAATAAAAGTATTGTTATCTGATCGAACAACTATGAAGTCTCGCTGTCCGGAATAACTCCCAGTGACAGTTGACAAGACGTTCCGGGAGTTAGTAAGGCGCCCTACCAAGTAGAACTGGGAGTGGAGTTACCTTACCTCTGCACACATTTAGTTTGGTAGGTAAATACCAACCGTTTTATTTACATCGTTGGTTAAATTTGGATCCACGACAGTACGAACAGTTATCTAATGTGTTGACCATTCTAAAACAGATTCCCATGAAATAGAACACTAAAGGAGGATAACTAAAGGACGAATGAAGGATAGATCGAAGTAAAAGAAAGATGAACATTATTATTGTATTAGTTTTATGAGTTTATTCAGCCGTAAGAGGGTATTAATTTCCCCTAACACGTTTTGCTTGAGAGAATGTATTTTTCACGAATCCAGACTATCAGAATATTCACTAACGGAGTAGAGACGAGGATATGTACCCGTGTTTCCGTTGAAAGATAGATTGAAGGAAGTAGTTGGGTAAATATCTCTCCAGTTAACTCTGCCAGATTTTGGGCCCTGACCTGTTTTTCACTGGTAAACCTGAATGGACGAGAGTGACGCTTTTCGGTGCGAGAATCTATTAATTTATGTTTTGAAAGTTGTTCATGTTTAAATTAGTTTAATCATTTTTATTGTTTTGTTATTAAATAATGCTTGAAGCTACTTGCAACCTTAATATTGGTTAAAAATAAAATCAGATATAATATTTATGGACAAATATTATCATCAATATATTCCTTTATCTAAATATATTGTTAGATTTTAACGTGATTTTGCTTGATTATTTATATTTATTACTTTCTCACCGCTGAATTTTTTGTCATCACATGACACCTGTTCATCTTTACATCCCTCCATCCCAATTTAAATTTTATATCCATAGGATATAACGAAACTTCTAAGAGAATGGTCATTTTAAATTATTTAAAGAGGTTATAGAGTGCTTTAATAGTCCAAACAAATAACACGAATTGATTCAAACTGCTTTTGTAATCCACAAAACCAAATCAAGAATTCTAAATAATACAACAATACTTGTAGCTTTCTATAATTTAGGCTGTTTACAATAATTATTTATAGGTTAGATTATTGTTGATTACTTAAAAGTGTAAATAAAAGTGATAAAACAATGTTTTTTGTTTAAGAAATTATTAGCAGTAAATTGTATTTATTAACTACATCAATAAATAAATATAATACAATGAATTATCAACACGTCTAAAAATACATAGTTTACAACGAATAGAATTAGTTAGTAGGTTTAAGAGTTCTAGACATACATTTGTATTTTATTTACCATAAATTATAACTATTTGTATAATAATATATATTAGTAGTTAGTAATAACAACTATTCAATAAATGTAAATATACACAAATAAATATATTATTCATTTAGCTAACTATGCAAGTTTAATAATTTTATATGTTTCACTATAACATACATAATAATTGAAATAATAATTATTTATAATTATTTACTCATAGAAAAAATATTAAAATATATTTAGCAGATATAATGTTTTTCTATAAGTTTATTTTATATAACGGAGGCCTGGTGGTCTAGGGGTAAGGTGTCAGACTTCTATGCTGGCGGCCGGGGTTCGATCCTCGGTCCCGGCAAAGATTTATCTGATTACCAAACCCTTCCTTCACCTCTGACAAGACATCTTGTGAATGTGGGGAATGCCAGGCCTCCACCGTGGTTCGGATTCCACGTTAAACTGTAGGTCCTCCATTTCATCTCACAATCACCCTACCATTACACATTAGCGTAAGTGCGTATAACCCGAACGGGTAGTAAGACGCGGTGCTAATAATAATAATAATATTTATATAACTAGGAAATTAATCATTCCATTGGAATCCCCAATATTAAAACAACATTTTCTAATAAATTTTAATTTTTTGAACTACTTTTTGATATATATTATTTGACGAATTATTACTATAAATGCTAAACAATATCAATTAATAAAATAGGACCCTCTAAAGAGATGCGGCTCCTATAATGCGGTTGGTTATTTGAGAACAAAAAGAAAAAGTAATGTGTTTGATTTTTAAATTGTTAAAATATATATATATATTAATAAATTCCAAAGTAATGTTCGTTCATCTTCACTACCAACTGTTTCAAGCCTGTGGCTAAGTTAGATTAATAAAATGTCTCCAGCTTCCTTTATCCTTCTACTATTATTCTCCTTTCACTTGCACACTTTCTGCTATATGTTCCTTCAATCTCTTTCTTGACCTCCTTGAGCTTTGTTTCCCATGTAACCAATTTACATAATTTTCTTTGGCAACCTCGCCTTCTCCATTGTCATTAAATGTGCAAACCATTCTAATATTTCTTCTCAACTATATCATGTACTCGCGGTACCTCGACTCTTTCCCGGATTACTTCATTCCTAATATCTTTTCTCCTCGTGACAGCTAACATGCTCTTCACAAACTCCATTCCCATGGTATAAGCTTTCCTAGTCTCTCTTACATTCAATGCCCATGTTTTTTTTATGTATGTGTGACAACGGGTTCAAAGTTCGTCCTATACAACACTTACATAGCACACTTACATAGCAGGTCGCTTACACACTTGTAGACCAAATGTCCCTGCTGTCTTCTTCTAGTAAGATCTCTTCTACTTCTTCGTTTCATCTCAATCATTCTTCCAAGATATTTTACATCCCCACCCAATCCAACTTTATATTACTAGACCTCATCATCTTCCTTTTCATTACCATCACTTCACACTATACCATTCTATAGTTCATTCCACACTATTCCACTTCCTCATCCATTTTCTGTGCAGCCTCTATACTTTTAGTATCCTATTCATATTTGTTTTTGTCTGTGAAATTATAATGAAACATGACCGAGAAGAAATAGATTTTATCTCAATAGATTCTCTTCAATCGTGAAATAATTGGTACGGAACTTCACACGGGCTTTAGGCACTCTATACTTTAAAAATAGTAATTTTACTCAAAAATCGTAATATATGTGAAACGAAATAATATACACTAGAAAACCCGAGAATAAATTGCACTATACTTAAATAAAAAAAAATTGACTCCCATTTTAAAATTTTATAGTTTTATTTCTAAGAATTTATGTTGTCGTTTGTATACATTGACCCATAAAAAACATCAATTTGTGGTCCTCAAGGATCAACACTTCATATCAAAATCTTTACATTCAGTTAAAATTTTATAAATTTTATTAGGGGTTGTACATTGAAGCTCGGACTCCCAGCACAGAAGTCTGACACAATACTACTAGATCACCAGGTCACTGAATGCGTTAAAATTTGGGTATTTCTGTACAACTAAATCTCACAAATTTGTATTAGTATAATTTTCTAATATCTAAGAAAATATTGGTTTATAAAACAACATTACATTTTTTAATTTTTAATAGTACTACAGTGTTGCAATGAAAGTTATTTAGTATCTCAAATAGTTGAGAGGATATGGAAAATTCCACTTCTGTTAAATAGGCCTATAACCAAAAGTAATTTTCTTGGGAAAGTTATAATAGGCAATTTACTAATAATATTACGAATTTTAATCAAATCACTAGAGCCTATTTTGAGAAAATAGTTTGTTTTTTCTGCTTTCGCCCTTTAATAAACTAATATTGATTCTAGTGTTAGACCGACATAACAAACAGACGGCATTACAAAAACAATTTTTAGTGTTCGTGAGGAGCAAAAAAGTCGACATTCATCAACATCTCGGTCTAAATACTTTTTATGGTTGTTATAATTAACCTTTAGTGGTCAATAAGTTTAGAAATATAATTAGAATTGCGTATATCATGAAAATATCGGTTTTATTCAAATATGTTTCGAGTAAAAGATTTGTATTATAAAAATGTTTTCATATTTGCAATTATAGTTAATGGAGCTACCAGAATATGATTTAAAAAAATATGAATCCACGAATCAGTACTTACTTTAAGAATCATTTTGACGGAAAATTGAGAGTAGCCACTTTGTTTGTTTATTAACAATGCTTAGAATATCTGGAATACGTGTATATGTTAAGAGTGTTCTGAAATTTTTTCGAAATATTTTCTCATTATTTAATAAGTTTTGACAAAATTCCAGGACTCTATCTATACATATTCAAGATCGGTTGATATTAACATGTTCAGAAAAAAAAACTCAATGTTTCTACTGGAGAAATATTTGATTTATTTTATCCAAAACCTCAATTCTCTAAAAACCGTCAATACACTTGCACTACCTTCTGCCACATCTTAAGGAAACTACGCTTAATTTTAGGGTTAGATATCCAATTCCAAATTAACTTGGGGAAAACCTATGAAAAAATTAGATGTCAAGTTTTAACCCTATAGATAAAATAGTTTAGGCGCTACTCCGAGGTACAGACAAACAGCATTGCAAAAAAAAATCGTATTAGGGTAGGTATCAAACTATAAAGTTGAAAACAATAAATTTTAGTTCAGTCCTTTAATTTCAAGCTTCTTGAGGATTTGAGGGATTATTGGATTCGATTAATCTATTTACTCCATGTTAAATTAAAAATAAAATCTTCCAATTGAATGCTTATGAATAGTTTTAAAATTTAAATGGTTAATAATATTCTAAGAAACTATTTTTTAAACAACACGAAATACTTGATTTAATTTCTATTTCTGTAACGTATAATAATATTTGCTAAATTCTCCCCTATAAGTGAAATTAAACTCAGGAGCAACCCTCCTAGAAGGATATAGATGGAAGCAAGGACATGCCCGAGATCCAATGGTTTCAGGTCAACTATTTTACTTCTGTTACGAGCCGATAGCGTCAGTTCGTAGTCATCGTCGTTTAACCACTTTATATGGAGGCCTGCCTCAAAAACCCTTTTGATGATAATAGTTATCCGGTCTTGAAATGGGGAAACATAAGGAAAGTAAAAAACAATACGAAATGAATAAGGACACTCGCCTATGATGTGCATTAAAGGATAGCCTTCATTAAAATAGTCATTAAGTTTTATGTATATATTGGCATAACATGATGCATCCAATAAAGCCACGGTTCTATTAAATGCAGATACATATAATAATTGGTAGAACACCCAAAACTAGTGCCCAAGTACTCCAAGTGAAAGGGAGAAATACGTTCAAGTACTTTGGAAACCGTTGAGCCTTAGGAACTACAAATACAAGGCAAGGTTGATATAAAGATGGTGTTGAGGTAAATTGATTTCTTATATGCTTCATGAAAAATTTTCCAAATATATCTGGAACTAATTTATTAAAAGCATCGTCTCTTTTCCTACCATAAACATCTACAACTTCATGATTTGTCCTAATGGTCATATACGTTGCGTTCATGATTTGTAATAACAAATGAAAACTATTATATACAGTCTTTAACTGACCTGATTTTAAACCATGAACCATTCTTCCCTCCGATAATTTTATTTCATATCCATGAACATCCTTTAGTTTATCTCTAAATATATCACCATTTTCGTTTTCCACTAGAGTTCTTGACCATTCCAAAAATGATCCCTTGTTTCTAAACTGGTTGAAAATCCACGCAGTTGTAGAAAGGTTTTGTGAAGAAAAAGAGTCATTATATTGGTAGTTTCTTGAGGAAATGCCAGGAAAATAGATCACTATTACATTCAAAATATGATACTCTTCCCAAATTCTTTGGCAAGCTATTTTCAACCAGTTTATTTCGCTTCCATCCTCTGTAGTCATTATTGATATAAATTGTGCTCTTGGATTACCTAAGAAAGTGTTTACAAATAGTTTCAAACATGTCCAACATATTTGGTCGTAATTATCAATAAACCAAAAAACTATCCTTGGTACCCCTATTATGCCATTGAATAATAAATCATCTGAGAACATTTCTTCCAGGTCGGTTTGGTTCTCTTGCATTTGAAGAGTCAATGTTGGGAAGTATTCTACCAAGTGAACTTGCCTAAACAATTCGTTTGATTGATGTTGACAGTTTTCCTGTAGAGCGACGACCGCCAGAGGTCGAGATCCACTTCTTCGAACAACATCAACGATGGAGTGAACAGTTTTGGTGAAATCATTACTAGAATTGACTAGCACAACTGGAGATTGAAATTTCGTTGCAGTGTTTTTTACAAAATATAGCAACAAAAGTATATTTAAAACTCTCATCGTATATTTTACTGTAACAAAATTTATTATAAATGTTCAACTTATCGCTTTTATAATATAATTAGAGTTATTAGATAATTATAACAATAAATAATATATACATAGTTAACAATAAACAATATTATTGTTTCCGTTACATCGTCATCTTACTAGACACACTGCCACAAACAAGGATATGTTTTATATATATATTAAATAGAAAGCTAGAGTTTGATGGCACAAGAGAATATAGTACACGTTTTATAAAAGTTTGTATTTAATGACCTGCATTTTATTAAAACAGAGAACTACACGTTTCCACAACAAACAACTTTAAAACACGTCATTATTCTGAACACTTTCTATCATAATGACTACACTAAAGTTTTTTTACATAATAAAGTAAGAAACAATATTATTCATATATCATTATTTACAACTCAAGTAATTTAAAATCGGCTAGATCCTATATGAAGGTTTCCATTATCGTTGAAAGTGGCTCAAAACATAGTTTATTATAACTTATATAGATGTGTAGTGCGAAGAGATATTTTATTGTAATGCACATTTTTATTTTAAAAAACAACACAACACTCCTCGTAAACTGTCACAATTGAGATAAATTCTATATGATACCAACCTTCTATTGTTTTAATTAATATGTTCTAATCTTTTTCTTGTCACTCAACGGGTGCGGCCAAAGTATTTCTAATTATTATAGAGGTTCAGGTATTTATACTAACGATTAATTATTTTGTACTAAACAAATATATTAATTGATTTGTATTTATTTACCAATGCTCTTGTTAAATTATCATTGTATAATGGTAAGGCTCGGAGGCTCCTGAAGGATTAATGAATCTGTTAACCTTGAACTCACTGTGTCCTCAAGATGAATTTTTAATTTTTAGCACCACGTTTTATTACCCGTTAAGGTTATTCGCTTATGTACTACTCACAATAATGCTTTTATATATTAGGAAGACTATATTTATTGGAAGTATACCCACATTTTCTTGAATGGAGAGTGTTCAACCATTTTGGAAAAGCCACCCTGGGTACCCCCGACAGATATTCGAACTTCGATCTTTCAGTCATTGGAATTTTGGTATTACACGAGAATGATATATTAAACCATGTGACCGCCAAAGCAGGTAAGTGAAAATAATTGTGCTCAATACTCTATATGGATGGAGGGAGAAGCATTTTGAGCAGATTTTTTTTAACCAAATAGTTTGGTTGTGTTTGTAGGTCTATAAAACATCCACTGGCCAACCTTTCATCTATTTTCCTGCCTCCATCTTGGAAATCTGTTAATGGAATAATGTTTATATATTAAGTTAGTTCAAAAGTTAGAGGGAAACAAACCACAAGACTTTCAAGTCACGTGATCTAATCCCCAGGTATTGGGAAACTACAGCCCAATGGCCAAAAGCGGTCCGCCACCTATTTTGTTTGGCTCTCGAGATAAGAATGGATTTTATACATTCTGAATCAAATCCTGAAAGATTTTTTGTGTTTTTATACACGTTCAGAATTAATTTCCACATTTCAAATCCATTTAACCGTTTAATTGGTGAGCTTCCTCCTAACCTTCAAATGTAAGTTATTAATCTGCAATATGGTGCAATGCTAAAAGGCAAGTTTCAAGAGAATAATATAACAGTCTTCTATAAATGTCTTCCGAGCAATGAATATAGCTAATCAAGATCACATTCCCGGGGTTTTATTTCTGTATTTGGCAGCATCTACCAGTATGAAAAACACTTTCAACGATTAAATACGTAAAATATCAATACAAGTCAACATTAACAAGTGAAACGTTCCAATGAGTTTTGATGATAAAGATAGGCTACCTTTCAACCCCAATTTAGTGAAATCTTCTCTCAAAAAACGCAATTCCATTCTTCTCTTTAGTAGAGTTGTATTTCAAACAAATTCAGTCTAATTATTATTATTATTATTATTATTATTATTATTATTATTATTACGATTCAAAAGTTCAGTAAATTTGTGAAAACGAAATTATTTTCTTGTTATTTAAGTAGGCAATCCTACCTTCATAAATAGATTCGAGATTACCTCTTAGCCCCCAGGAATTAAACTATTTACTATTTTGCCCTTTGCTTTTGCTCTTTTGCCATTATTCTAAGGGTTCAGGTAGTTGAAGGTTTAAATACCGCCCCTAACACAATATGTGGATAGATTACTAGATATTTATCGTTACCTCTTCACAATAACTTTGGACACCTTCTTTAAAACAGCGGTTATCAACTAGTACAAACAAACCACTCTTTTCACGACGATAGCGTACACGGCATTCAATCCTCCACTCATGTAAGTATGATGCAAACAGGCTCCACACCTAATATCATGTAACTATGATGCAAACAGGCTCCACACCTAATAATATGTAACTATGATGCAAACAGGTTCCACACCTAATAACATATAAGTATGATGCAAACAGGCTCCAGACCTAATAACATGTAACTATGATGCAAACAGGCTCCACACCTAATAACATGTTGCCGCGCCACTCTCGGTCCACCAAGTAAGACTATGGGACAACCGATGCTTGATGATTAAATATAAACAATTGTATTAACGTAAAACAATAGGCAATTACTTATTTTATATTCATGGCTATAAAACCTTTTTTAGGAACAAAATTGACGTTCAAACGTTTAGTTCATATTTATAACTACTAAGGAATCGAATCCCTGTGTCCTCTGACATTTAATCAAATGCTTTAATTTTACTATAGCCCACGAGTCGGCAAGGTGGTTCTCGCGGGCGCCCTGGCACCCTCTTGGCAGGTTCTAGAAGCCCACCTAATATTTTGTAATTATTTATATTTTTTGTTAAGTAGTATTGTTTGATAAATCACAAGATGATTGTTAAGTCTTATTTAAATTAAACTTATCTGTTATGTAATTAATAATTAGTCCTCTATTTTATATCCCATTGATATTTTATTTTTTTCGATATAAGTATTTGACAATAAGGCCATTTTGTAACATACTTCAAATTTCAGGCTCTAATATTTAAATCTAAAAAAGGATAATTTTATAGCTTACGTTTTGTTTATTAGATTTGAATTAATTATGTATATTTTCAAATAGTCACTAATAAATACATAATTAAAAGGTGAAAATGCAAATATAAAAATCGACATCATTCTTGGTGTGGTTACATTTGTGACTTAAATGTGTAACGATTCAAATATACGAACTATTTAATAAATCTTCTTTGTAAGTTTTCTTGGAAATGATGCCTTTGAAAACATCAACAAACATATCATATATATATCTGGTAACGAGTGTTTTGGAGTTACGTCTTGATTAATTTGATGCATTCAGTTTAAAAGTGCATAGTGTATCTTACAGAAATAAATAATACACTTAAGCAAACGGCCACCTATAATATGATCTTTAATTAACATATAAAAGGCAAAGTATAGAGCCTAGTTAATAGTAACTAAAGAATAAAAGTTCCCTCTTAAATTCAACATTCCTAATCCCTTAACTATTATCATATTTAGTACAAAAACGTATAACCTGACGAGGTGCTTAATGAAAATAATAATAATAATAACAATAATAACTGTTAATATCGGCGGCCGTTAAATAAAAGGGTTGTTATCTGATCTAACAACGCTGAAGCCTCTCAGTCCGGAATAACTCCCAGTGACAGTTGACAGGACGTTCCGGAAGTTAATAAGGCGTCCCACCAAGTAGACTGGGAGTGGAGTTACCTTACCTCTGCACACATTTAGTTTGGTAGGAAAATACCAACCGTCTTATTTACATCATCGGTTAAATTTGGGTCCACGACAGTACGAACAGTTACTTAATGTGTTGATTATTCTAAAACAGATTCCCATGAAATAGAACACTAAAGAAGGACTAATAAATGAAGAAGAGATTGTAAATCGAAGAAAAAGAAAGATAAACATTATTATTGTATTAGTTTTATGAGTTTATTCAGCCGTATATTCTCTAACACGTCTTCTTTGAAAGAATATATTTTATACCTGTCCAGACTATCAGAATATTCACTAATGTGGTAGAGATGAGAATATGTACCCGTGTTTCCGAAGAGAGATAGATTTATGGAAGCAATTGAGTAAATATCTCTCCAGTTAACTCTGCCAGAGTTTGGACCCTGACCCCTTCTTCACTGGTAGAACTGAAAGGACGAGAGTGACGCTTTTCAGTGCGAGAATCTATTAATTTAAGTTCTTAAAGTTGTTCATGCTTATATTAGATTTATTGTTTTGTTTTAAAACTTTTCTCGAAGTTACTCGCAACCTAAGAATGATTAGAAACATAATCAAATATAATATTTATGGACAAATATAATCATCAATATATTCCTTTATCTAAATATAGTGTTAGATTTTAACGTGATTTTGCTTGATTATTTCTATTTATTACTTTATCATCTCTGAATTTTTCATAATCACATGACACCTGTTCAGCTTTAAATCCCTCCATCCCAATTTAAATTTTATATCCATAGGATGTAACGAAACTTCTAAGAGAATGGTCATTTTAAATTATTTAAAGAGGTTATAGAGTGCTTTAATAGTTTAAAATAAAATAACATGAACTGGTTTAAACGCATTTTGTAATTTACAATAAAAAATCTATAATTATACAACAACAATACCTGTGACTTTCTATAGTTTAGGGTGTACACAAATACTATTTATTGGTTAGATTATTGTACTATTAGCACCGCGTCTTACTACCCGCTCTGGTTATACGCACTTACGCTAATGTGTAATGGTAGGGTGATTGTGAGATGAAATGGAGGACCTACAGTTTAACGTGGAATCCGAACCACGGTGGAGGCCTGGCATTCCCCACATTCACAAGATGTCTTGTCAGAGGTGAAGGAAGGGTTTGGTAATCAGATAAATATTAGCCGGGACCGAGGATTGAACCCCGGCCGCCAGCATAGAAGACTGACACCTTACCCCTAGACCACCAGGTCACCTAGATTATTGTAGATTATTTAGAAGTTTAAATAAAAGTGCTAACCCAGTGTTTTAAGTATAAGTAATTATTATCAGTAGATTAAATTGTATTTATTAACTAAATATATAAATAAATATAACACAAGTGATTATAAACACGTGAAATGTGCATAGTTTTCAATGAATGAGATTAATTAGTAGGCTCAAGAGTATTAGACATACCTTTGTTATTTATTTACTATATATTATTACTAATTATTATAAATATATAGTAGTAGTTAGTTATATCGATTCTTTTACAAATGTAAATATACACAAAGTAATATATAATTAATTTAGATAACTATGCAAGTTTATCATTTTTTGTTTCACTATAACATACACTTTAATTGTGAATAATTAGTATTCATTTTCTATAATTAATTATTCATAGTAAAAATATTAAAACATATTTAACATATATGTTTTTCTTTAAGCTTATTAATTATTTACCCATTAATCAATTAATCATTCAATTTAATTCCTCAATATTAAAACAAAATTTTCTATTATATTTTAATACTTTAAGCTACTGGTTGATATATTATTTGACGAAATTATACTATGAGTACTAAACAAGATCAATTCATGGCATAGGGCCTTATAAACAGATGCGGCTCCGATAATAATGTTAGTTATTTGAACAAAAAAAAAATATTAGTAGTATGTATGATTTTATAATGGTTGAAAATAAATTTATATTAATAACTTTCAAAGTCATAACCATCATCACTATCAACTGTTTCCAGCCTGTGGGCGAGTCAGTTTAATAAAATGCATTCAATTTCTTCTCACCTTCTACCATTCTTATCCTATCACTTTCACACTTTCTGTTATATGATCCTCTCTTTTTTTTTTCTTGGCCTCACTGTGGTCTTTTTCCTAAAAACTCAATTTTCATAATTTTCTTTGGAATCCTCGCCTTCTCCATCCTCATTACATGTCCATACCATAATAATTTCCCTTTCTCAACTATTTCCTGTACTTGCTGTACCTCAACTTTTTCCCGGATAACTTCATTCTTATTTTTTCCCTCGTGACAGCTAGCATGCTCCTCACAAACTCCATTCCTATGGTCTCAAATTTCTTAGTCTTTCTTACATTCAATGTTCATCTTTTTGGTGTATATATGACAACGGGTCCAAGTATGTCCCAAACATCACTTCCTAACACTTAAATAGCACTTTTATTCTACACAGCAGGTCTCTTACGCACCTATAGAACAATTCCTCCTGCTGTCCTCTTCTCATTAGATCCTCTATACCTCCATCTTCACCTCAATCCTGCTTCCAAGATATTCAATATATTTTTCATCTCCGCTCCATTCAACATTATAGCTTTACTATAACTTTTCATCTTCCTTTTCATTACTTTCACTTCAAATTTTAACATGCTAGATTTCATTCCAGTGTCTTCCACTTCCCTATTCCTTCCATGTACTGCTTCTTTCCTCTTCCCCTTCTATCGTGTCATCAGCAAGCATAATCGCTTTCATTTTACTCTCTTCAAGATCTCCTGCTACATTATTTATTACCATTACCACTACCATTACAATTAGTAATAATGAACTATCATTCTCCGGTTTCACTCCATTTCTCATTTGGAGCCGCTCCCTCCCCCCACTATCAGTGTTACCACAACTTATTTTATTATTATTCATGCATTTCATTTTATTTAATACTCATCTTTTCACTTCGCCTTCCTTCATATATTTCCAAACATTATTTATACCTACTCTATCTTATGCCTCCTCCACAGCCAATAATACCATTACCAAGTCTTTCCCATATTCATACCTTTTTCCATCAGCTGTCGTAGGGCAAAGATCAAGTCTAGTTTAGACCTCTGTTCGCTAAATATGTTCTGTTCCTCTCTCCACTTTTCTTTCATTTTTATTTTTATTCTCTCCTCCAGTATTTTCTCACATATTTTTGTACAGTGGCTCATCAGCTTTATATCATATTATTGTTCACCTCTTCCTATCTCCTTTCTTGAAAATACGTATTTTAATTTCCATTTTTTCAAAGTGAAGTGTTTATTTTGTGTTAGAATTCTGAAACTAAATGATCCACGTTCAGGTTAAATAAAGTGTTGAGCTCTTTAGTAAAATGTTCAAATAAAACATTCAATAGGTGAAAATGTAAATACATATTTTAGTTTTTTCAATATAATATTTTAACAAACAACGCAATTTCAATGTATTGAATGCATATGTGTCCCTCTACATAAAATTACCAATTTATATCGAAAGAATGGTTTTATAGTAAGTATTATTTTATTAGTAAACACTTCATATTTAATTTATTTTTCTGAAATTGTAATATATCATGCCCAAGAAGGTATAGATTTGATCTCAATAGACCCTTTTAGTTCGTAAAATTAATGGTACGGTCGGCCTACTCCTAACGAGCTTTATCGCTTAATTATTTAAAAAAAGTGATATTTACTCAATAATCTTAATTGATGTGAAACGAAATATTATACATCAGCAAACCCGAAAATAAATTGTGTTATACTTAAGTAAATTTTTTTTTACTCCCGTTTTAAAATTTTATTTTTTAAGAATTAACGTCCTCATTTGCATATATAAACCAATAAAAAACCCCATTTATATTGGGTCCTCAAGGTTCAACACTTCGTATTAAAGTTTTAGAAATTATATTACGAGTTAAGTGCATCGCACTACTAATTTAATGCTTCATTTTTAAATTACGAAATATTAAAAAGCTTATATTGACTTGTGAGTGTAAAATAATAGAGATAGAACAGTGCTGTATAAACCTTTCCACCTAAACGTTAAAAATATATATTTATAAAATTTCTGAGAGACTTTATGTATACAAATTTTCCCCAAGGCATTTTTCTTCTTCTGTAAAGTAGGCATAACGTAGAAGTAATTTTCATGGGAAAGTGAAAATAGCTATTTATTTATATATTATTAAGAATTTTAATCAAAATTATTAAAGCCTATTTCGAAAATATAGTTTTTTTTTCTTTTTTTCACCCTTTAATAAACTAATCTTAATTCTAGTGTTAGACCGACATAAAAACAGACGGCATTACAAAAACCACATTTTAGGATTCGAGAGGAACAAGAAACGTCGACGTCCATCAACAACTTGGGCAAAATAAATTCTTTTTATGGTCGCAATACTTAGCCTTTAGTGTTAGAAAAGTTTAAAATTATATATAAAATTGGGTATAGCATTGAAAACTATTGATTTAATAAAAAAAAGTATTTGGATAAAAGATTTATATTATAAATTAACTTATATATTTACAATGATAATTAATTGAGGTACGAATATAAGATAAAAAAAATTAGAATTTACGCTTCATTAAGAAACTCTAAAAAAATCATTTTGACGAAAAAATAAGTGTAGCTACTTGTTTGTCATATTTTTTGATCAATGCTTGGATATTAAATTTAATCAAAATCACTACAGCCGATTTTAATAAAGTCGATTTTTTTCTCTATTCGCCTGTAAGGATATTATGCTTAATTTTAGGGTTAGAGATCAAAGTAAGACAGAACGTCATGTTTCAGGGCGCAAAGGGGTAATCGGTGGTGGGGGGT
>CABFOV010003532.1:0-55793 GCA_902141375.1 Timema poppense
TCTCACAATCACCCTACCATTACACATTAGCGTAGGTGCGTATAACCCGAATGGGTAGTAAGACGCGGTGCTAATAATAATACTAAAAGACATAGAGATAATAATATACAGAGCACAATCCAGAGATGTACAATACTGTGCTTGTGTTTATATACAGATGAAATATTTAAGCAATAAAGCCATTACAAACACACCCTAATTCCAGAACAAAATACCTGTGTTGTAAGGATAAATATGTTTATTTCATTTTGTACAGTGTCAATACCGGAAAACCAAGTGTAAAGTTACCTTTCCAAGAAAAAAATATCAAATTATATCTCCCTGTTAGATATTAATAATCTCAGAAATTACGGTTCAATATGAATGATGCATTGTTCTGACCAAGCTCATATATAATAAATAAACTAGTTTAGTAGCTATTAAAATATATCTCCTAGAAATAACGTATTTAAAGAGCTAGTTAGTATTTTATAAGTCAGCACTTCCTATATTTATATAATATCACCTGTTATTGAAATTTGGACCCTCAAACACAACTTAAAAATAATTGTGATAAAAAGGTGTCTCCTCAGTGTATACTGTAACATATTTAAAGTAGGTTAATGTAGAAGTGCATGGCTGAAGAAGCATAGATTCATCTTTATTTAGTAGAGTAATTTTAAATTATTTTTTCCCCCTTAGAAATTTAAGAAACCAATTTTGCTTGTCCATTCATCTTTCAAAGAAATTTTGTCTTTGAACTCCAAATAATACGAAAAATTCGACATAATTATTTTACATCAAAGGGAGATAAAAATGGTAAATCAAACTCTCAAATTCAATTATTTATTCATTTTTCTTTGAAAATAATCATTTACCTTGTTTTTATAAACTCCAAAATTTCTGGAAGAAAATTAAAGAGGACTTAAAAATGAATATACCAAACAATTTTTATCAGATTTATCTAATATGTTAAACGTAATTCAAAAGGTGCAAATCAACTCTCAAATGGATAGTGATAATTCACGTTTAAAGTTTGAGTGATATTTGACTAGAGGCAGACAATATCTCATGGCTGAGAGACTAGGGTGATATAACTGCTTCTAAACATGGTGGACATCAGTCTAGGTATGTATTTTTATGTTATAATGTCAATGGTTGAAAACAATGAGATAATAGATGGCGCTCTACACTCAGTCGTTAAAAAGAAGCTGATGAGCACCAGTTTCATTAAGTTAGCTTTATTCAGACTAGATCTAGCTTTTTTCAAAGTGGGTTTGATGGGTAGAATAATCAAATATCTGCTAGTGCTAGTGCTTAACCCAGCGATGTGTGTAACCCATAGCTACCCGTCAACAGGGAACTATACATGACGCCTCATTATCTCAGGTTACTCATGTTCTCTTAGCCACTTAAGGCCCTTGACCCCCCAAGTACAAGTCTAAAACCTATTTTGTGGAATGGTGGGAGGGAGGGTAAAAGTCGTGGCGTGGCTTCATAACTGACTAAAGTATCCTTCTGCGCCAACAATGAACAGATGGATCACGGAAACAGTAGATGGCGCTAGCTACCGGACAGGTCTTGCGGAAAGATCATAGGTTTGGAAATATAAGTTTTCTCGAGAACGAGTGAAATTTTCATGTTAATATTTTCAACACCCCTTCTAAGATGATTTATTGATGTTTGTTAATTGTTACATTTTCAGATTTTTTGATACGAAGCCAGCAATTTTTTATTGCATAATGTCAATTTTAACGTTATTTTATCACTGTTAAAATTATAGAGGAGGTGTGTATATACAAAGTATAACTTAATCAACATGATTTTATTCTGAATAAAACGTTTCCAAAAACAAAATTGCAAAACAATACAAATTCTTGAAGATAACCGCTTGTTCCCATGGCTCTGCATTTTCACGCCAAATGAAAAGGGCCAAACGTCTTAATAAAGTATTAATACCAGATAATCGTACAGAATATAGATTCACCTGGAAATTAATCATGGGCCCCAGTAGCCGAAGTCTGTTTTTACTGACAACGGGAATGGAACATTTAAAAAAAGTTCTTAAAGCTGTTCCATCACACACTCGAGTCTTTATTCACACACCTGTGACAGTAGGCTGCAAGGTGCGAGTGAAATAAATCTACTCAAAAAGAAACAATATGCCTTTGCCCTCAATTTTGTCTAGGGCTTGAAAAAAGCCTCGTCCAATCGTTTGTGACGAAGGAAATTTGTTTATATTACTCTTTGACTGAAGCGTAGATAAACTATTGATATGATTAAATAGCGATTCTCACAAGGTAATATCGATATTGTATTACGGTCCGAGGGTGATCTCGAGATAGATATAAAAATTAGGGTTGCAAATATTGAGACCGTTTGGACTTCAAAACACAACGAGATCAAAGAATCACGAGCAACATTTGGCGCGTCTTGTCAAATTATGATCTTGTTTGTTCACGTGAGAATGGTGAAGAAATGACACCAAATAATCTATTTCAATTTTTTTTAAATCAGTATTGAAATATGTTTTGGTTTGATATATCCAGTGTTACGTAGAGATAAAAGTGATTGGGTGTCTAGTTTAAATTTGTTAACATAAATCGTGTGGCTATAGTCTGATTATGCTGACAGGTGAAATTTTTGACTGATTGGTGAGCCACCCTAAAATTTGTCAAGTCTTGATTATGTCCAAATTTAGCGATAGACAAGGGGTACCTTAGTTTACGTGAAGTCGTCGTAATAGTTAATATATATATACTATTTCGTGATATGAGCACCTGAGAGAAAAAGTGGCGTAAGTCAAAAATCTTACTTCTTGGGAAAAGAGTCTTAAAGTAAAAGTTTTGTAAAATTCAAAATAACTAGGGTGGAAAATTTTACTCTTTAAATCACACATAAAAAATATATTTTAAGCTAATAATGGAACTTTTATTAAACATTTTTGAATATTATTCAAATTATCTCATAGTCTTAGGAGTTACACCACTTTTGCAGTTAGCATTTCTTTTAATAATTAATATTTACTGACTCACTCTTTATTAATGGACTTGCGCCAATTTTGCAGACAGATTTAATAAGGTTATGTATATTTACTATGTATAAAAATAGCTGTAAAATGTATTCACAATGGAGAAGTAATACCAACATTTTAATAATGTAGTCATTATTATAAAATATCGTGTACAAAATGTAGCAACCTATGACTGCTTATTACTTATTACTGCTTGAGTTGACTCATTCAATACTCCATTGTCGTCAAGGTCTTCATCAACACTTTCCAAAGTTCAGATTTTGGTGACGTATTCAGTGAAGTGAAGAACTGGTTATGTACAGGAGCTATGTATGGGAGTAAGTCAAGCATATCAATTTTATTTGCCGCTCTTACTGTTCTAGGTGTATTAAAAAGCATTCTTTTTTTATGGTTGAATATGGTTGTTGGTTGGCTTTTGCTGGTAGCAAAATTAGTTTATCAAATTCCGTGTCAAGATTCAGGGCTTCCTTATAAATCATCACGAATAGGCTTTCTTTTGTGAACCTCATCCACTGGATATGAAGCCAATTAACCGGGAACCCTTCTTCATTTTTTCTCCTTCTTATCACTGCTTTTTCAAACTGCAATGTAGATTTGAAATTCTCCTGTGCCATCATGTGAACTTGAAATGGTTTTTTTCTTCGAGAAGTGTGGATAGTTTCATACCAGTCAGATGGAATAAAGTAAGCTTTATTCTTGGCAGTGGATTCAATGTTTCCGAAATCTGAATCATTTTTCATATAAGAGTGCGCAGGAACCATAAATGTATGGTCTAGCATGGAAATGTCTTTGTTAAGAGTCCATCACAATTTTCATTCACGTTAATGCTAACTTAATATTGCAGTTTTGTTCTGTGAAGCTATCACTGAATGCAATAAGGTGCTTTTTGCCAACTGCCACATTATTAATATGTAATGATAGACAGGAGGCTATTTACTTGGATTCTCTTGAGGCGGCAGTCTCGTCCCAAACATACATATAGGCTTTGTTAGTTTCGAAATTGTGTACACCCAAATTGTAGCAATACAAGCTTCTTTTATGATATGCAATTGATTTAGTAAGATTTGTAAATGGTAATGACTTTAGATGGTCGAAAGAAATAACATGATAGTCCTTGTCCTGAATTGTCTGTACTAATTCTGCGTCATCTTTCATTGCCTGTCTTTCATTCTCAGCTTTCATTAAGTGTACTTCATGTTGAGATTTTAAGGATTTTTTTTTCAAGTTCTTCAGAAACTTCTATCTGTATCTTTAGTTTGTCAGATTGCTGACATGCGTCTTTCAATGGTACATGAAAGTGTAAGTTTTCCTTTGAAAAAACATTTCGATAAACTGTCTCACTGATTGAAATTGTATTGTTTTCTTTGCATTGTCCCACACACATGTTATACATTTTCCTCACATTCAATCTCGAATCCAAATATTTGCGATTAGGATTGTAATGCCTTGTGTATGATGGGAAACTTAAAATATGATGTTTTGCTTCGTTAATATTGTTCTCGCTTGTTTTGTTTACACTTGGTTCCTTCCCCCTCAAGTTCTCTCTAGGTCGTCCTTATTTATCTTTCTTTAAAGCTCAAGTCATTCTACCATCTGATAGTTAGAATGTTCAAAGAAAAAATTGTTTACAAACATTCATATTTTCATTGCTATTATTTAAAAATATTTGTTAGTACAATCCTTTCTTGCTCTACTTTAATTGCGTTCCCTTATTTGTTTAGTGGCTTCTCTTTTTACTATTTCACAAATATAGGTATTTTGTTGTCAAAAATTGCCCATTTTCCAAAATGAATCAAAACATAATTTTCTCTGTTCCTTTGATATTTTGGTATGACAATTTTTCTGACATGAACATTCTTCATTCACAAAAGTCTTAGTGCTCAACGAGCTCCTCTTAGTTTTCTTAATATTTCTTTTTCAACTCAATAAATTCCTTTTTTTCCTCTTCGGTATATTTTCAGAACTATTATTTTCTTCTTCATCTGATAAATCACTAACAGTAACACTTCCACTTGTAGTGGCTGGTTCATTCTGACCTCCAACACCTAAATTAAGCAAAAGAGTATTTTGTATGGCAAGTAAACCTATAAACAAGTTTTTTTGTGGGTAAAAGTTATGTAATTCAGTGTAAAGGTTGGACAAAAAAAAAATTAAAATGTATAATCTAGTTTTAGACTGTTGTAGGCCACTCTATTTTTGCACAATTTATACTAAAATAAGCCTTTAGTAACCTTAGTTTAGTTGTACTAATGAATAATATAAACAATTTTGATAACAGCTTATATTAGGTTATGTTTGGCTTAATAACAAATCCAAAACAGATTCGAGTATATTTACCTGTGTCTGAATCTGTGGAGGACGAATTACTATCAGGAGCATAGTCTTTGTCAACATCTGGATCCGAAATATCAGAGCAAACCGACATTTTCAAATCATTTCACAGACAATTGCAATACCTGTTGACAGACCACAAATGGATGCACACACTGATAAAGTCATTCATGTGTCTACCTCTGGACAATGCTGGCCCCTGGTGGAGTATTTATGAGGATAGACTTACACCATTTATGCACAAGATAGAATGAAGGTAGAGTGTTCTATATTTGGTGCTAGTTCAGCTAATAAAAAAAAACTTAAGTACACCACTTTTGCTCTCAATGGCTCACATGATAAACATTAAATAATCAGGACCATATTTATGGCTAAGAACAAGAAACACGGGTGTAAGGACATGTGATCTGAGAACACCATTTTTATTTTAGATGGATATTATAAAATATTTATAGCTTTGGACCAACAAAAGAGGTTGCCAACCTCTACTTTAGACGAGGTTCAGTCTCTTCAACAAGACTTAGGTTCATAGCCCTTTGAGATCATAGTTTTATGTAACAGCAGGTCAAACACAGTTCACTTGTCAGGGTGTCAGGTGTTAATATCTGGAGGTGAACATTTTCAAGAATTCAATGTTTTTAAAGGTAAACATTACGGTAAATTTTCCTATAAGACATTAAAATCCTTGATCAGAGATAAAGATAATGTATTCTTTAAGGCTTTAGTTATAATATCAAAGCATTAACATTTCTGATCTAAAGCAGACTGGAAAGTCCGACATCAGGGAAACACTCAGAAACCAAGCAATGAAGTCAATAAGTGAGTGTAAGTTGGTGTTAATAACTTGTCGTAAATATTTCGATAGAGTTTCTGGTATAAACGTCCTTAAGGTGGGAATGTAGAGAACGCGAGAAAATGACAAAATTATTGCAGTTTTTTTTATTAAAACAATTTAGTATTCAAAATAAATCAAATATTACTTCAATTTAAACATAGATATTAATTTTATTCACATGGAAACCTCAACATTTCTTGAATATATGTCAAAGGAGTCCTAGAATTTAGTGGCAACTTTTTCTCTTTATTTAAAAGTTTGTCATCTAATACCACTTGTTCATGATATATATATATATATTTAACAACTGTTAATGTTACAATGTGAAGAAAATTAAACTTCATGCTCGCACTGACGCAATGTTTTATTTATTTTGTCCAAAAAAACATTGCCAAACTAAAATTCAAAAACACTTACTTTTTCTAACGTTCTGTACATCCCCACCTTAAGATAAATTAAAATCACATGTGAACTTTAAAAATCTCGATTGTACTGTCCTATTCATATAAATCATTTAAGAATGTTCTGTAAGAAAGGTAAAAGAAAATTGACAACTTATTTCTATATTAATATTCTCGTTCTATGTAACAGCATACTGTTACCCAAATGTACTATCCCTATTTCTAATAACAAAGTCTGAGATCGTCAAACATTATCGAAAGAAACACCCCACAATCCATCCAGTGTATTTCGTCTCGGATCTCGAAAATGTGACCCCTACCAGCATTTACTGCATGCTGACCCGCCATGCAGGGAATAATTTAGATTGCCCACTTACGGCTCTGTTAGGATGTCGTTTTATTTTACATCCATTACTGTTTCCAGCCTATGGCTTAAGTCAGTTTTTTTTATTCAAGCTATACATTTTCCACTACCGGCTTGCTAGCTAGGCCTGTCATAGCTTCATGTGCCTTATTTATCTATCTTATGACTAGGACAGGCACAGCATCCAGTCCTTGATTGTTAATTTATCAATGTGAAAGGGCAAATCCATATATTCATTAATAATACAGTTTCAGCCATGCCGGGAATCTATCCCGGTACCCTTGACTCATCAGGCAGACAGGCTACTGACTGAGCTAGGCATCGGGCCTAATATCGTGTTTCAACCTCTATATGCGAGGACAGTGTAACTTTCATCTGTAGTGTGACTTTCATTGACTTGAGATAATCTTGCTTGTGTAAACAGTGGGGCCATTTTTAAAACGTGATGGCTGCACAGCACGTGGATTGGTGTGTAAGTGTAGATTGAGTAATATGTATAAATATCGGATAAGGTTATTCGCATGACATTCCAGCTATATGTGTATTAGCGTAGAATCAAAATAATTAGAGACAAAGTTAAATTAAATGTTCTGAAATAAATAAAAAAAGGAAAAAGAATACTGGAATAATTTCTAGTTTATTTTTTCTTAGCTATAAGATATTTTTTATTTTGTTTGAAATACATCAACAATTTTATCGTAAGCATAACGTCCAAAGCGTCCAATCTATGAGGCGAGCGTTGGGACAATTTTGTCTCCGTTTTCTCGACAACAGCGCGAAGAAAATTTAAACATTGGTAGAAAGGACGGTTAGGTTGCCGTGGAGACTTGGGGCAGTACGTCACTGTCAAGATGGCGGCCGTTAAAGGGGAGAGAGGGGGCTCTTGCTGCAATATCTCACGCCGTGGCGGTGGCTTTTCAACGCGTCCCCTCTGTCAACGAAGCGGGGACCACTTATTTGTAGGACTACTTTATGAAAGTTCAATTTTTATTGTGCCCAGAAGCTATAGTAATAACGTAGTTAGAAGGAACTTTTAGAAAACATAAACTTTTGTTGCGGTTTGCATTAATTGAATTTTATCATCAGTATTATTAATTTCTCTCTCAGAGAAAAGTATTATGATCAACTGATCATAAAACATATATTTTTTTATATTGATAAATGTCGACGTTTCATGACCCCTGAAACAAAAAAGTATGTTTTCGCGCTCCCTCGTGTCTGTATCTATGACCAGAGCCGAACACTTTTTACCGATCGGGTATCTATAGTTTTCGTAAAGTTCTCTCGAGTAATATTTGGAATTAAATATTTGACCTTAAAATTAAGAGTAGTTTACTGAAGGGAAAATAGAGATAAGTCAATTTTCTACCAAAATTCGCACTAATGTTTTGATTAAATTTTGTATTTAGGCACTGATTAGCATTATAAACAAAAATCCAGTTCTAATTATAGCAAACACCAGGGATCGCCTAACATCCCAATATTCTACTTTCACCCACCTCAGTGGTATAATTGGATAACGTGCTAGCTTCATGTTTAGCTAGTCTGCTGAGTACGGGGAGATCAAGGTTTGAATCTCGGTCGGGTGAACTGGATGGGGGAGGTTGTTGTTCCTAAATGGTTTTTCACATTACCTCCACTTCCTCTAAAATTCAACCTCCCCAATTCCTAATTCACTAGCGTAATTATTACTTAAGCGTATAATCCAAACGGGTAGTAATACGTTGTGCTAAATAAAATATAAATATTTTAACCAATATAAATTTATCGTAACAATGAAGTTATAAACGTCTAATGAATTTCGAACAGCATTTTAAAATGAATTAATATAATAAACCACCATTCGTCGTTGAACAATAGTTGAAGCGAAGGGTTAGCCCATCCTTATCCACAACAATAGAAATACCTTGTAATTTAATTAATTATAAATGAACAGCCAAGAATAACAATGGCTTACACCTTTCACGATGGAGAAATACGAGCAGAATCTAAATACTCCTAACAAGATATTTTAGCATCCTCTCTTACAAGAACATACAACATTTGTAAATATAATAGTATATGTTCACTTAGGTACCTTAATTTTGTATATCCAACTCGGGTCAACTACGACAACTACTTGTGGAGGACCACCATCATTCTGAAGTTCTGCTAAGCATCACAGATGTCACTGATGAGGGCTCATCTAGCTCGGGGAGTTATTTATTGTTTCTTTTATCTTTTAAAAGGGTTTGTTTGATTTTTGTTATGTGATTACTACGGTAATGAAACATGCTTTAGATATTTAGTGTTTAATTACTTAACAATATTATAATTTTAAATATTCAATCATTTGGTACGACCGTAGTTTCGGAAAGTCTCTTGTACGATCCGAATGACTTTCATTTCGATGTTCAACTATGCACTTTTCATAGTGGAGGAAAAATGAGAATTAAACCTAGGTTAATGCTATTAACGTTTGCTCCAGGCAGTTTAGTTGGCACTGAAGACTTGTTTATGGACAATATCTCTCATTCTTAATGAATGGATAGATTGTATTTTGATTTGCTATATTAAGATTATTTAAAAAACTTTAGTAATGTATAGGCTAAATTTAATAGTTTTGTTTTAGTAAAGGTAGTATATATTACCATTTTCTGATTGGGCGAACATTGGGGAAGACATTCCCATAGTTTTATTCAATAGGGACCCACTAATAAAAAGTATGACTTTGGCGGTGCGTTTAAAATACAGGTTCATAAAGTGATATACTTTCCTGTATTTATCCACTAACTCAGATACAAGAGTTCCTAAAATAGACAAGAAATCGAATGGAAGAACCTATATATAATTTAGTAAATACCTACAGATATTCTGACAGCAATCAACATTTATTGGTAAAAGTAAAATATATATAAAAGACTATCGCAATTTTGCGGATTTTCCCCAAACCTAGGTTTGAAAAGACTTTTCAACCAAAGTTGGGCTGTTGCGTCACTAAATTCAGGTCTACATATAAAACTAACCTTAGTTTTCTTTTAAACTATTTCAAAAGTGATCCATTCTTTAGCTGTATTTAATATGTAATCTACAAGTGAAAATGGTCAAATTAATTAGCCAGCACATTGAAAATTACTTTCGCGTCACATTTGCCGCCATCTTTAAAAAACTTTATTGAAATCTCTAAAACTTTTAGTTTTAACAATTTAAAGAACTTTTATAGCCAAGATTAAGTATCAATAGCATATTTATTTTATTTCACTCTTTCATTGAACTTTATTGTTTATTTTTATATAAATAAACGTTGTGTTTATTTCATCATGAAAACACTGTTGTTATTAGTCGTCTTGGTAACGACAACATTTTCATTCATGTAGGACACTGATTTTAGTTTATTAAAGGGTATTGTTTAATTTGTTATGCACTATATTTCATTTTCGATTTAATTGTGTGAACTATTCAATATCACTAGTTGGTTGTCACAGATACTGAATTAATGTTATCTTTATTACTGGCAAACCCGATTTAAGGCAAAACTAGAGTTTCCTAGGCAAAATTAGTACAAGCAATTGCATGATGGCAAAACTAGGTTCACCTAGGCTGAACTAGTAAAGTCTAAGTTCTGTCAGCATGAAGTTGATTTGCTTAGGTTAAATTTGTTGAGACAGTTTATTTATTTTTTTGGTAGAAGAAGGGGTATTAAAGAGGCTATAATGTATCTTACAATTGAACATTTTTATTAAAAATTAAACACTTGAATTGATAAAAAAATTAATGAAAAATCAATGTTAATAGAGAACAATATTTTGCAAAAAGCATTTAGTCCATAGTCATTTATTGCTACATGACAGAATTTTGCGGTGCTCTGAGTTGCATAAAAATGGAACTTTTTTCGAAGTACAATTTTCGTTGCAAGTACAACGAAGAAAGCCCTGCCCAATACCAAGTTAGTTCTTAGTTATTGCAGTCCTCTGAAATATACTGTTTGGCGGTATCTCCTCTTCAGATAAATAGGTATGTGCTCAAGAATCAAATTACGATCTGAAAACCAAATTAACATAATCAATAGTATTATTAACATAAGTATTTATTATAATAATAAAAATTTACCCAAAAAATATTTCAGCTAAGAAAATCATAATATATATTACCTGAAGTACAGTTTGTTGAGCAAACCATTCTTTATTCCATCGTTTAATGTCCAGATTCATTTATATTCAGACCCAACCCAATAACACTTTGAAAATCTCCTTTGGCATTGTCAGCATCAGGAATTGGTATTGTTACATTGTTTCCAACTTCGGATGGTGGGTGTGTTTTGTCAGAAATCTTTTTAATTTTCTTTGCCTGTTTTTCTAAATTTTCTTGAGCAAGTCTCCTTGTGGCACTTATACCTTTCTGGCTGTTATTCTTAATTAAAACGGAAGAACCAGGAAGCTCTGAACCAAACTAATTTTCACCTTCATCCTCTTCTTCGGATCACACGAGAATTTCACGAAACCCATCTTCATCTTCTGTCTTTTATAATATTTAAAGGCAGTGAAGACGTGGAAAGACCAACTCTTGGTTCAATAACAAACATTGCCTTGTATGGGGGTTGCTTTGTTCCAGAATGAAAGGATATATTTTTCATAAACTGGATGTATCTTAGACCCTCTGACCATTTAATTGGGTCCTTGAGTACTTGAGTCCTTCATCCAAGTGGCAAACATGTTTTCAATATCTTGATTAGCTCTTTACACAAAGCTTCGACTTTGACTGTATTGGGGTTTTCCGTGAACTATTTTGAGCTTCAGACACAACGTTACCATCTCCTTTATTACTTGATTTACAAATTCTCATCCTTTGTGTGACTGCAAAATGAATGATGCCACTATAGCAAGAAATATATAATTCAGTTTGCAAGCCACCTCCTTAGCTCTCTTACTTTTCAAAGTAAGCAGTAGTACAAATTTCGTTAAGTGGTCCTTGTACACCATTATTAATTTAAATCGTCCATCATCCTGTGTCTGTAACGATAAGTTCAGCCTGACAACGACTATTCATTTCAGAGTGAAGAATTTGCTTTGAGACCAGACCTCGTTTATTTTTAGTTTACTTCTTTTGGTACACTTCACGCATTGATAAAAATAGTTATATTGGCGTATTTCTTTGATGTTTTAACTATCATTTTGTTTGGCCACCATGTCCCATAGCAACGTGATCAGCTTCAATTACATCAACGACCTCTTCAACTGGTAGGTAATACTTATCTACATTATTTTCGCTTCTTGCTATTTGTGAGATACCTTTCTAGCAGGTGATATTGAATCGTCTGCTAAACTCACGAAACTAAAATTAGGGACGTAGACTACTAAGTTTACCTTACTACTCACTCGGTCGTAGAGACGTTCCTTAATCTCGGGAACTCCAGGGGTATATAAGATTAACCGGAACAATGATGAATAACTCAAAAATGTTAAATGAAATTGATTCTAACATAATATGTGTCCCGGGAAATGTGTTAGTGTATTTTACTAAATCAAATTGGATTCCATTAATATAATTGACTGTGTTATTACAAATAGAAACGATAAAGGAAATTCACACACTGAATATACAATTAAGTACCATCTTTAAAAAAAAATTTAGTCAACTAATTTTTATGGATCGTTAATACAATCAAATATTGTATGAATCACCGTTTCTTTCCAAAACAATAATTATCAATAGCAATATTCTGTCTATTAAAATTAAAGTCTTGTTAATTTTTAGTATACGAAGAGAGTGTTTATTTACTCCGTAATAATACGTATGACTGGTCAATATTCCTTCCAATTACAATAATTAGTTATATCAAAGTCTTGATGATGGACAATTAACTCATAGCCATACAAAAAATGTATGGCTTACCAATAATTGCAGCTATTGGTATAAAAATATATGTGAATAGTTTTATACTCCTCTACAACCACTCCTCTTGGTTTTGTCTTCCGAGTTTTGTTCAGTAGACTCATAAAATAAATAAAAACCTTTAAGTTTGAAAGCTAAACGTTTTCTATTTCACTTCGACAGAAATATCTTCATTTTTACTACTAACCAAGATTTTTATCAATTCGTATTCATACTTTATTTATTTATTTTAAAAAACAATAACTCAGTTATTTGTTCTGTTGTTGCTTCTCAAGCCCAGAAAACATAAAAAAAAGTCAGTTAATTGTTATGTTATTCCTTCTCAGTCCCATAGAACATTAAACCTATCAAGGATACAATTGTTTTAAGCTATAAAAAAAAATCTTAAATCAGCGTTTCAATTCCTTTTAAAACATATAGAACGAGAAACACTAGCATTGACCTAAGTTGATATTTCACTACTTGTACAAAGAGATTAATTATCTAACATAGTTTTAATAACATAAAATAAACTATAGAAGTGATCGGAACCTAGCTTTCGCACCAGCTGTTTGATATTAATTTAAACACATACAAACCTTTAACACATTAATCATCATATTTAAGAAAACAGAACAAACTTTCTTTAAAGAGTAAAATAAATATTAAATAGATCCCTATCCATACAAGAACGCCGATTAAATTTTGGAATATTCCATCAAATAATGATAAAAAGGTGCCAAGTATCAAGGTTTGTTATAAAATCAAATCTCTTTAATCTTCGATACTGTATAGGTATCTTTTTTACAGCAGATTTTGCAGCACAGATCTCCTGTAAGCTATCAGCATATATTTTATTTGCCATTACATTAAAATTGGTGTCTTTATTTCCTTCCGTTTCTAACAATTTTTCAATGAATTCTATTTTCCACTCCCTTTCAGAACTTGTCTTGAAGTTTGAGGAACATTCATGATAAAAAAAAACCTCATGCACTTACAAAATAAAATTTATAAATTCACGGATAGTTGAAAATAAGATAAAATTATTGTAACCCTAACAAAATGACGCACAGATTCTACCACAAGAAAGTGTTATATTCACAGACGGAAGAAATAAAAGGTATTATCTTAACATTAGCGAAATGGCGTGAGATTTTACCCCTCTGGCTTCCAATACTAAACTGACGAAGGAGGAAATCAACACAACGCAGAGTGTAAATAGAAGTCCAAAACAGTGCCAGACAATAATACCCAGTGCAAACTGGTCCTAGCTAGTTTTGACTACACGTCGGCATTTAGTCAGAAGTTTGACTAGTTTAACTTAGGCCAAATTAGTTTTTCCAACGGACGACCACTTTTACTAGATTTACCTAGGCAATTCTAGCTTTGCCAACAGGCCATAGATCGTACTAGTTTTGCCTTAAATCGGGTTTTGCCGGGCAACATATATACTCAACATTTGCGAGTGATATTCAACCACGCCTTTAAAAAAATACATACAGGGTGTTTGGAAACTCATAGCCCAAACTGCACCCATAGCTTGTTTGGACCAAAAGTAACACAAGCTTTCTATACACTTACATCCGAAAACTATGCTAACACAATTAAATTGTGTTCAAAGTATAGGCGTACAGTGTTGGGAAAGAAAACCTGTTCAAGCATGTGTGCATAACAGGTTGCATAAGAGCTAAGCACGCGGCATTGCACATGTAATAATGGCAAGCACGTTATGTGATGTATTACCATTAATGGTGACCCTCAGAACGTATCACCATTTCTAGATAGACTGGTGTTTTGTTTACTATTAATTGCGGTGTGCTCTGTTGCCGTGCTCCAAGATGTCGAGGTGTGTAGTGCTGCGTGCCTAACTCCTATGCAACCTGTTGTACACGCATGATTGCACAGATTTGCTCTCCAGGTGCTGTACGACAAAAGTTTGAACACAATTTAATGGTATTAGCATAGTTTTCCGGATGTAATTGAATTGGGATGTTGTATTACTTTTGGTTCAATCAATCTACATGTGCAGTTTAAGCTATGAGTTTCCAAACACACTGATTATACCTTAACAGTCCCATTGGTAAAGGTCGTCTCATTTGAGTAATAATAGCTACCAGTGGTGTATTTCCATTGTGTACTGGTTTCATACGTGAGTATTTTGAGTCCTATTAGAAACCCAAAGGCCCCTGGAAGATGTCTTCATGTCTACCGTTCTATGCTAAGTATAGAAAGACAACTATATAGGTTCCCACATCATATACATATTTATTTTTGTACACACTCTTATTACCACGGTCATTGCTAGAGCTATGGAGGAGTTTGTTAATCATTTCCCCATGAAAATCAATTTGTGTATACATAACATAAGCAAATATTTACAAATTTTGATCATATCCCTTCAACTATTTCAGAAACTAAATATCTTACTATGGTAAAACTGTAGTATTATTTCCAATACAGATATTTTAATTGAAATATATTTGAATGATAACAGTAGATTCTTAGATACAGCAAATATATATAATATATTATATTTGTTTTTTATATCCATTACTATGGTCTGGATCAGTTATTTTTCATTCAAGCCATATATTTTCCACTACCGGTTTTATAGGCCTGTCGTAGTTTCATATGCCTTATAATCCAACTTAAGACTAGGACAGCCATAGTACCCAGTCCCCAGCCATTAATTTATCAATGTAAAAGGGTAAACCCACATTTCATCAATGATACATTTTCGGCCATGCCAGAAATCGAACCCGGGATTCTTTGCTCTGTAGACAGATACGCTACCAACTCAGCCAGGGTATCGAATTATACATAATAAACCTATGTATAGTATAATTAAATTAATATATTTTTATGTAGGTATTTTAGGATTTAAATTGTTATGTTCTTTGGTAGACAGATATATTTTTCTTTTCTTTATGTTTCTGTACAGTGTATATTATTTCAATTATTATCTTAAGTGGAGTGTTTCTGCAACAATGTATATACCTATTATTTCGTTTCACAGCCCTAACGAGTTTTAAGTAAATGTCTTTATTTTAAGATACAATTATTACTATTATTATTAGCACCACCTCTTACTACCCGTTCAGGTTATACGCACTTGCGCTAAATGTGTAAAGGTAGGGGGATTTTGAAATTAAATGTATGACCTACAGTTTAACGTGGGATCCAAACCACGGTGAAAGCCTGACATTCCACATATTCACAAGTTGTTTTTAAGATAAAAGAGAGGGTATGTCTTTGCGATGTATCGCAACCATTTATTTTATAGGTATTGGATGTATTTATCAAAAGTGAGAGCTACCCTTATAGGTGGGCACGTGGTCTAAATATCAGGCTCATATCGTTGGATTCTTATCTGGTACGTTTCTTCTAAGCTACACTTTCCACATCCCTATCGTATTAAAGTAAATCATAATATATATGCGTGTAGCCCGAATGGGTAGTAGGACTCGCTGGAAAAAATCATTGTTTTTTAAGAATAAGAGTTCTGAGCAAAATAAAATAATAAATTCTATGTTTAAAACTCAGCCACGAATATTTTAATGTAAAACTATGCTTGTACATTTTTTAAAGATTTGTGAACGAAAAAATCAAATCACATAACACACCAACAATTTTTGGATTCAAAAGTAATTCATCCGTGATTTATAGAAAAAGTTTTTTGAAAGACGTAAAGGAATCGAGAGTGGGATGGGCAAAAAAGACTTTGTAGAGATTAGGAATGAAATAATAGAATTTTTTCTATCTGTGAAAAAAAAGGAAATGAGAAAAAGGAAATGGTTGTGATGAGTTATAGGTTTAATGACATAGAAAGTAGAAGCTGGGAGAGACAGGAGGATTAAGTCTGCAGATTGGAGGGTGTGTGGGTCTAGAAATCAGAACTTTGAGAAGAAAACGAGAATACGTTTGTAAAAAATAAACTTCATTTTGATAGCCAATTTTTGAAATGAAAACATTAAATAAAATATATAGCATAAAACTTCATTGAAAGCATACGAATTAAAAGATTACACAATAATTGCTGTAAATTCTATTACTGTTGAAATGTAGCTTGTTAGATTAATGTTTCATTTTATTAGGGCATAAACCGACGTTATATCTGTGTTTGGAAAAGGTTTCGATTGAATTTGAGTTTTGAAAAGACTACAACGTTCTACGTCTGGTCTGATCTACCCATGACAGGAATATTAGAGCTTGAATCCCGGCCGGGTGTACAGAGTTTTTTTCCCCCAATACAAGTTTATCTTTCCTTATCCACAAGTATGTGGTTACACTTAATATAAAATCCTCCTATTCTCTAATATATTAGTGTAAATACGTGGACACTCAGGTAAAAACCTCAAAACCGCAGTTCAGATCAAATTTGACGTGTTTTATTGCATTACTACTTTCTTCCACCACCATTACAGAGAATTGTGATATATTTGACTGTAAAATGTTATTATTATAAAATGTCAAAGTCAATAAAACCTATTTTATATGAAAAATACATTGTATATATTACTGCGAATATACTGAATATGGTGAATTTGCACATTCACCGTTTATTATACAAAACCACTGGTTCAATTGGGAAATGTAAAAAGGGTATTTACTATTTCATACACTCTCTGAAAGTTTTACAAAATCACCAGTGAGTTTATAAAAACTACCATCAGCCACTGGTGAATGTTAATAAGTCAAGTCAAGATTATATTTGTTTAGGTTAGTTTAGGCAAATTTAAGCTAGCTTCGTTTAGGTTAGGATAGGATAGGTTGGATTAGGTTAGGTTGGATTAGTTTGACTTTATGTTCTCTACTTTTATTAATATAAATTAGGTATGTTATAAATTCATTGGTAAGTATAAATAATACAGTTCATGTAACATATTTTCACCATAATGCATTGGGAAATTTATAAAATCATTGGTAAATTTAGATACATCCTATTGTGATGGCTTGCAGCCTTAATCAATATAGAGCATGCAAGTGTGACATAGCCCTATGAACTTAATTTCAATTCTCCTAACATTGCACTCGAGTATTCAAACTAGGTTGTGTTTCAAACATCAATTAATTTTCCAAGTAGCATAACATAAAGAGAGCGTTGTCGAAACTAGTATCTTTTGAGAAACACTTCTCTTTTTTGGGCATATAACAGTGAGTTTTGGACCCTAAGAGAAAGGAGGGGGGGAGGCAGCCATAATCCTGTTGCTAGAGGGACTAGTCCAAGGTGCTCTGCACACTCAGCTACCAATTCTAACCAACCTGTGGGGAGGATATCCTACAGCTTGAGTCACTGTTCTGCACAGCGCCCCTATCAATCCCAGAAGACAGAGTTGGATAGTAACAGCACATCGCCTGATGGTTGGGTGTTCAATACCAGCTAGGGTTATAGCGTTGGAGTTAAGTCAGGACATGGACTTCTGGGTAGGGAAATTGACAGAATGCGTACCTTTTTCCAAACTATTTCAATTATCTCTAGATCCTACATCACATTATACACTAATAGCTTAATTAATCTAGTTCAATAATCCAGATCAAACTCACCCAACAATAATTTGCCACTACCTATCCATCGCACAAGGCCCATCCTGACACGTTAGGCCCACGGAATGGTGGGTAGCGATACAAGTATGTGCTAAATAAACCATTACTTTTGATGAATCTATTCCTTCACCTGTAATTTTACAAAATAGTGGAACTTTGCACGTTCACAGTAACAAATATACACCTCAGTTTCATCTAGTAAAGTAGGTAGAAAGTTCGACATCAATCCAATGTCTGGTTGGAGTTTATTCGTGTTACTCTGTGCGTAACATCAACTTCTCAAGACGTACAAATGAACTTTATTTGTTTAAATTCGTTCAGAAATCTTCTAATAGGCTGAAAATAAGGGAAAATTGTGCCTGGACCAGAATGAGAATCTAGTACCATTGACACCAAGCTATTACGGCTATTTACGAGGATTTGTCCAAAGCTGGGTTACGTTTCTCCCAAGATTCTACAACCATGGAGGGGAGGTACAAACTACGGTAAGCAGAGGCTATAGCGTACTGAACACATCTCCAGAGACTTTGTTTGGAGATCATATTGTGAACAATCCACAGTTAGTCTAGTCTTTTGCTAGTCAAAAGTACTGGGTTTGAATCCATGTCAAGACACAATAATAACTTATATATTAAATAATAATTGCAGTCATATTTCAATTGTTCTTAAATAAACATTCGTAATATTAAGGGAAGGGATATATATATATATATATATATGTGTGTGTGTGTATTATATATATGACCTTTGGTCCCAAACAACTGCTTAAAAGGGACTACTGTTCCATTACCAATTGTAATAAAAAAAAAATTGAATTTTTACGCGATAATAAATCTTATGACATTAAAGGCGTGCTCCAGGCCACTAATAATATCACTTGCATTGCGAATATAATTTAAATTATATAATATTTTACTTTTTCACTTATACGATCTTGATGACCAATGTAGCTCCAAAGAAAAAAAAAATGTTAATCGACCACGTACTATGGCTAGTTTCACAATCATACTTAACACTACTAAAATGTGGCGTTATTCATGTGCGAAACTGACCCACTTCATTTTGGAACAGGTAGAATCGTCTTGTGTTTAGTATCGACCACCACTTGAAGCGTGTGCTAAGTCTATGAAATTGGACCTAAGTATGACTATGAAACTGGACCTAAGTATGACTATGAAACTGGACCTAAGTATGACTATGAAACTGAACCTAAGTATGACTATGAAACTGGACCTAAGTATGACTATGAAACTGGACCTAAGTATGACTATGAAACTGGACCTAAGTATGACTATGAAACTGGACCTAAGTATGACTATGAAACTGGACCTAAGTATGACTATGAAACTGGACCTAAGTATGACTATGAAACTGGACCTAAGTATGACTATGAAACTGGACCTAAGTATGACTATGAAACTGGACCTAAGTATGACTATGAAACTGGACCTAAGTATGACTATGAAACTGGACCTAAGTATGACTATGAAACTGGACCTAAGTATGACTATGAAACTGGACCTAAGTATGACTATGAAACTGGACCTAAGTATGACTATGAAACTGGACCTAAGTATGACTATGAAACTGGACCTAAGTATGACTATGAAACTGGACCTAAGTATGACTATGAAACTGGACCTAAGTATGACTATGAAACTGGACCTAAGTATGACTATGAAACTGGACCTAAGTATGACTATGAAACTGGACCTAAGTATGACTATGAAACTGGACCTAAGTATGACTATGAAACTGGACCTAAGTATGACTATGAAACTGGACCTAAGTATGACTATGAAACTGGACCTAAGTATAACTATGAAACTGGACCTAAGTATTACTATGAAACTGGACCTAAGTATGACTATGAAACTGAACCTGAGTATGACTATGAAACTGGACCTAAGTATGACTATGAAACTGAACCTAAGTATAACTATGAAACTGGACCTGAGTATGACTATGAAACTGGACCTAAGTATGACTATGAAACTGGACCTAAGTATGACTATGAAACTGGACCTAGGTATGACTATGAAACTGGATCTAGCTCCCGTTCGGGATGTATACATACACTAAAGGCCGATACACACACAATGCTATGCTGTGCTGTCCTCTGCTAACACTTTGCTAATTTGGTTTCACACTCATTGCTAAGCTAAGATAAGCTAATCCATGGACCCTCTTTTCACTGCTGAATTCAGCGTTGTTTCTTTATGAACTGCTCCAGTGAAGTTTAGTTATAATGGCGTTCTCCAAAATGTCTTGTTTGAGTTCAGGTTATAGTACTGAGTAAAAAAATATGCTCCTGTTAGCAAATGTTTTGGAAGATGAAGAAAATTTAGGAGGTGGGGGTTTGACTTGTTCAATTAACTCTTCCATTTTTATATAAAAATAAATCAAAATATAAAACCTAAATATAATATTACTTAAATACACGTGAAACAAACTAAAAACAGAACTTCAACACTTATTTAGTTATTTTCACCAAACCAGCACTGCATCTCTTCAACACGGAGCCCATGTTGCGTTATGCGCATGCGCAACGTAAGATGGCTAAAGATGGAAGATGGAAAAAGTGCCCGGCAAGCAATCTGAAAAAAACATAGCGCGGTGTAGCAAGGCATAGATTAGCTTTCTGTGTGAACAAACACATTTAAATATATGTCCCACTATTTTTCTAAAGAGTTAGCAGAGAAAATCTTAGCTTAGCTTAGCTTGGCGTTATGTGTGAATTGGCCTTAACTACGTTAATACAATAGAGGAGACAGGTAGATTTATAGTAAATGTACCCACATTTTAGAATATAAATCAATATATAAGAAAAACAGCTTTGAAAACATTTGACTGGAATTCAAACCCCCATCACTCCGTCATCAACATTCCAGTATAATAGGAGAATAATGCGTTAGATCATACGACCACCGATGCAGGTTCAAAGTGTGTTTAAAAATTTGGTCCTTCCCTGTGTCTCATTGTCCCTTTGTTTGTTCCTGTGTCTCCCCATCCCTCTGTCTATCCTTCTGTTCCTGTGTCTCCCCGTCCCTCTGTCTATCCCTCTGTCTCACCATTCCTCTGTTGTTCCTTTGTCTCCCCATCTCTATGTCTATCCCTCTGTCTCCCCACTCCTCTGTTCCTGTGTCTCCCCGTCCCTCTGTGGTTCCTGTGTCTCCCCATCTCTATGTCTATCCCTCTGTCTCCCCACTCCTCTGTTCCTGTGTCTCCCCGTCCCTCTGTTGTTCCTGTGTCTCCCCATCCCTATGTCTATCCTTCTGTTCCTGTGTCTCCCCGTCCCTCTGTATATCCCTCTGTCTCACCATTCCTCTGTTGTTCCTGTGTCTCCCCATCTCTATGTCTATCCCTCTGTCTCCCCACTCCTCTGTTCCTGTGTCTCCCCGTCCCTCTGTTGTTCCTGTGTCTCCCCATCTCTATGTCTATCCCTCTGTCACCCCACTCCTCTGTTCCTGTGTCTCCCCGTCCCTCTGTTGTTCCTGTGTCTCCCCGTCTCTATGTCTATCCCTCTGTCACACCACTCCTCTATTCCTGTGTCTCCCCGTCCCTATGTCTATCCCTATGTCTCACCACTCTCTGTTCCTGTGTCTCCCCGTCCCTATGTCTATCCCTATGTCTCACCACTCCTTTGTTCCTGTGTCTCCCCGTCTCTATGTATATCCCTCTGTCTCACCACTCCTCTATTCCTGTGTCTCCCCGTCCCTATGTCTATCCCTATGTCTCACCACTCCTTTGTTCCTGTGTCTCCCCGTCCTTCTGTCCCATCATTCCTCTGTTGTTCCTGTGTCTCCTCGTCCCTATGTCTATCCCTGTGTCTCCCCATCCATCTGTTTGTCTCTGAGGCTGAAGTTGTAATGGTCTAATGGATTTCGTTCAAACTTGATATTTAGAAGCTATATGTTCATGTCTGGTGGATAATTAGTGGTTTTAATGATGTATCACTATGCCTTATAGTTGTAGACTATGACAGATTTGGGAAATTTGTAACTATTTTAAAATAACTACAGATTTGGGAAATTTGTAACTATTTTAAAATAGCTAAAAAGGTTTTATTCAAAATGGTTACCTATCTGGGTAGTTTTAAAATACGATAAATAAAACTGTGTACTTGTTTTTTGAAGAAAAATGCATTTAATAATATTTTACTAATCACCAATTTCTGGAAATTTTTGTTCCAAACTATAATGTTAGTTAAGTACACTAAGGTTTTGTTGCACCGTTAATTTTTTTTTAATTATGGCAATGGATTAAAACACTTTTTTTTGTTCAAACTCGTGTTCAAAAAGATGTATTTCATCAGACAGCTTGAACCAGGCGGTGGAAATAAGTACGAGAGATCCAAGAGCTGTCAAATCCAGGAATGTTCCCATTTCTTTCGCTCTTATTCTTTCTTTAATTCCTTTTTTTATCAGCTCAAACAGCCACCCCTTATTCTTTAGCCTAGCTTGAACTCCTTCCCGTCATCAGCCCGTATCATTGCAGCCAACCCTACTCAATTTTTCCCCCTTTCTTTAATTTTCTCCCCCACCCCACTCCTCCTCCCACCCCTTCATCTGTTCTCATCTTCCTTCCAACATTTCATTTCCCTAATAACTTAAAGAATACGTAATCATATTTTTTTCTAGCAAAAATATATATGGTGGCTCATCATCCACCTTTTATAAGTCAGATGGCGTCGTAATAATACCAGTTAAAATTGCTTTGGAAAATATTTGCTCCAACTTGAGTGGGACCATAAATTAAATACTAATCTGTTCGTTGATACTGATTCCCGGTTGGAAATTAAGACCAACCTGACGTTTAAACTATCTGGGTTTCATCTTTAGTTAAGTTGGAGTGAAAGAAGACGTTAGCTAGGCCAGTATTTTTGTTTAAAAAAACACGTTTTATTCTTAATAAATAAACTAACAAACTCGTATGCAAATAGCGCAGTAAATAAATAAAAAATACAAGTTAATATGATCAAAACTTTGTTTAAACTAAAGGGCTTCCGCTTGGAAGTGTTTTAATTTTAATAGTGGTTGCACTTCTTAAGATCATCCCCTTTCTATTAAAGTACTCCTTTGTCAATGAAGACCCATAAAATAGTTCGATATTGGGTCTGACAAGAATATACACCTTCGTATTAAGGAGATAGACGATACAGCATTAGATAAAGTTAATAATTTAAACAGGTGTTGAATTAACTTCGGTGGTCACATGGTCTAAGGCACTGCTCTCACGATAGATTAGACTATCGAATACGGGGAAATCTGGGTTCAATCCCTATCGGGTGTACTGAGGGAGGTTTTTACTTATTGGTTTTTCCACTCGCCTTCCACGCAAATTCGTGCACAATTCCTTTAGATTAAATCTTCATAATCTCTAATACATTAGTATAACTATTACATAGGCTTACAAATCGAACGGGTAGTAAGTCATTGGGCAACAAAAAAACTCTGTCATGAGCATCGACGTATTCGATTAAGACTTGTTCTTATCAAATAAAATGTGTACCATAAAAAATGCTTCATGCTTATAACAAATATTCCACAATTGTTACTGTTACAATGTGTATAAAATTAAACTGAATGTACGTATATACTGAACCAATATTTTATTTACTTTGCACAAAAAGATTTTTGTTATAAGAACTTCAAAATACTGAAATTAATGTGAGGTGGTTGGAATTGTGAGTTAAGTTTTTTTGCAGTATTTATGGAAAACACATGTCTCGGCCAAATAAATCAAATATTTATCCAGTAGAAATATGAAGTTTAACTTTATTTACATGGTGATATCAACAGTTGTTGAGTATTGCTTAAGGTTGTCCTAGAATTTGGAGATAGCTTTTTCTCTTCATTTCAAGAGTTTGTCATCGAATGCTAATAGGCTCATTACAGATATTCAACAACTGTTGATTTCACAATGTTAAGAAAATTAAACTCTATGTCCCTATAAGATTAATATTTGATTATTTTGACTAAAAGATTCTTTGGTATAAAAAGTGAAAATCTGCTTATCTTTTATCACGTCACATTCCATCCCACCTTAAACTTAGATGGGGGTCGTCATTAAGTTAAGCAAGTTTTATGGTTAAGGCTTGGAGGGGGAGCGGATATTGCAAGTATTTTATTACATTTTATTACGGGGAGATGGAGCATAATCTAGCTTACATAAGATGTTTATGGTGAGATAAAATCTAAAAAAAAGTTTGTCAAAAAATAAATAAACTTATATTAATTATAAAATTTACCTATATTTCATTTGCTTACTGCAGTTAAATTATTCTAAAATTTCATATCATTCACTTTAGAACCAACCCTTGTGTTTAAAAATAACTAAAGTATAAAAATAATCCAATTTATCAAATTGTAAAAAAAAACATGTATGGTAAGATAGAAGGTTGGAGTAATGGAAAATATTATAATCCCTTATCAAGAATCATGAAAATAAGCATAACGTTATTTAAGGGTGGCCTCATATATATTACAGGAAAAATACCCACACAAGTGGTCACGTGGAGAAAGACGTCAACCTCGTCTGGCCTGATTTGTCTGAGAGGAGGTAGGTCGAAACTCGACTCCCCCTCTGCCTTACTCATTAATGTAAACATGGAGATATTCTGGTAATACTTAGTGCACGTAATGTAAACAATAAAATCACAAAGAACACCTTCCAAAAGTGAGATTATGAGGAACATATATCAAAGAAATTGCATTGGCATTCGTCTGCACAAAGGGAGGAATACCTTGGTTTGAAGAAAATATCTAAACTCTGAGATTTAAAAGAGGTCCTTCAGAGTCAAGTTAGGCACGATCAAAGAGAGACCAAGTTTATTAGTACGCTCAGCAACAACGACTTTATCCAAAGGCTAGGGAATAAAATGGTATATTAGAAGAAAAGCACCCACTTTAGCTTGAAATAACAATATACAAATTTCAGTTAAATATCGATGTGTAAAACTTCCACTGGTGCAATCGGCCAGGATTCACACACCTGGTTCCAGACTATGGCTGAAAATTGTAATGCGAGTACCAACGCCTCTCACAGCTTGGCCACTGGTGCAACTATCAATATGATATTTAAACAGGGATTTCCAAGTTCAGTTAAATATGCTAAACAAGAAAGCCTTTTGTCCCTATGGCAGCGCAATCACCCTCATTTTCCTATGGCTAGGAACAATTAGTATTGTTTTAAATTTATCTTTTCTTTTAGCACTGCATCTTACTACCCATTCGGATTATACGATATTGTAGTCTAATTAGGCTAATGTGTTAAGAATCAGAACTTTTGAGCTTAAGAGGAAGTAAATATGAGAAAATTTGGAGGAAGAATGGAAAATCATTTAGGAAAAAAAACATCCCATACCCTACCAAACGGGATTCAAACACCGAAATCTCCATCATATGCAGTAAAGTATATTGCTAGATGGACGCTTAAGGCCCTTGGCCCTATCGAATGCAAGTCTAATACCTATTTTGTGAGATGGTAGGCGGGAGGGTAAAAGGCATGGCTTCACAACTGACCAAAATATCCTTTCGCACCAACAGGAACAGATGGATCATGGAAACAGTAGATGGCGCTAGCTACCGGACAGGTCTTGTGGAAAGATCATAGGTTTGGAAATATCAGTTTTCTCGACAACGAGTGACATTTTTAAGTTAATATATTCAATACACCTAAGATAATTTATATACGTTAATTAATTGTTACATATTCTTATTTTTTGTTATGAAGCCGGCAATTTTCTATTTAAAAATGTCATCGATATTTGATCACTGTTAAAATAATAGAGGAGGTATGTATATAAAAAGTATAACTTAATCAACATCCTTGTATTCTTGAACAAACCGTTTCCGAAAATAAAATTGCAAAACAATAAAAATTCTTGAAGATAACCATTTGTTTCCATGGCTCTGCATTTCCACGCCAAATGAAAAGGGCCAATCGCTTTAAGGGCATTAGATCACCGAAGTGGGTTTTAAATTACAAATTTTATAAATAAAAATACTTTAAAAATCTGTGTATGGTTAGTGAATCTGATGTATAGGGAATCTTTTTTTAACTAGTTAATTGAGAAATATACCACAATAATTACATAGTGTTAGATTTATTGAAGACACATTTCAAACCGAAGCTTCATATAAATTGACAGGAATATTTAAAAGTTTATGTTTTACTTATTTTACCAATCTAGGGAAATGTATTTGTTTTCAAAGATATGAGAAAATGTAAATCAAATCAAATATTGTTTATAAATAATATTAAATATTAAATATTTCTTATAAATAAAATGATATCTAAAATGTATATATAATACAAAGTAAATTGAACTCTAAGAATGTACAATGCATATTAAATTTTTTACAAAAATTAAAAAACAAATACTTATGTGTGCTATTATATTTCATATTGGGTAACGTTGGTTAATATTTTATTGCAGTTTTTTTTTTCAATTCAATAGGATGGAGTAAGACCCTACGCTTTTTATGTTATATATCACTTTTAATTTATTAAGGAAATTTTATTTTAAAACGTTATATTTTAAATAGTTTACATACATTTTTCTCTCTAAGTGGTTAGTTTGTAAAAGGTCTAAAATATAAAAGAATCAAATTCCACAAGAATATATCAAAACATGTTTATTTTATTTATTTTCAACCAAATTACGAGAGATAAAATGTGTAGGCTATTCAAAGTCTCTACCAACTAATGTTAAATTTTATTTATATTTTCAATTTTTTTCTCCCGTAACTATTAGCTTATCTTTTTTATTTACATTTTACTAACATTAAAATTGTATCACTTTCCCTTGGGTTGTCTTTTCTGGAACTTTTTTCAATGTTGGTGATTTCTTTAAGAAAAATCATTAGTATTTTGCCATACAAATGAGACTTTAACCCCATGGCCATACTTTTCAAGATTATTCCCATTTTCCGGTGTACAACGACATCTAGTGAAGTAATTACTAACCCAACCGGAAATTAACAAAATGAAAGCCTTGCTTTTACGGCTTTCATTTTTTTTCTACCCCACTCTTTCATTTCACAGAGCCCCAAATATTAATATTTTTCCTTTTTTTTTATATTCTACGTCCTGTGGGTGCTAGAGTCATAAAGATGTATGAAACAATTTAAATCATTCTAAAATTGTGGGGGGGAGGGGGGGGGGTTAAGGGAAATATTCCCGTGGTTATTGTATATATGTATATAAGTAAATGGTTATTTTATTATATATATGGAGTTAAAGTTTGGGTGGGGTTAATGAATCTTATCTCTCCAATTTTTAAAGAAAACAACCTTTTTGTCTTTGAACCTATGTAATGTATCGACTGCTGAAAATCTAATTTACTTCACACCTTTCTGGATATCTGCAAGGGCAAAGGAAGAGCATGGATGCTTTAAAGGAAATGTTCCATATTTCTCCAGGAGAGATAAGAAAGAGAAACTTGATGGTAAAAATGTCCCACAGAATAAATCCTTTCTTGAGATTTTCATTGCAGGCTGGTAGCTCGGGTCAAATGTGATCACGTCATTCGAGATCGTTGGCACTTAGCCAACTTTGCCTCTGTTGGTGTTATATTAATATTAATAAACTATATGGTAATATACATGCTTTTGTGGCCGAATGGTCAAAGGCGTCACTCTAACAATATACTAGACTGCCGAGGGTGGGGAGATCATGGCTCGATCTCAGTAAGGAGTACTGAAGATGGTTTTCCCTAAGTGGTTTTCCACTCTCCCTCCCCTCAGTTGCCAATACACTTCCAATAAATTCAGCCGTCCTCATTCCTAGCACATTAGAGTAAAGAGTAAATATAACTCAAAAGGTTAGTAAGACAAGGTGGTAAATATATATGTATGTATGTACATATATGTACATACATATATACATATACAGTATATATATACACTATATATATATACTATATATATATATATACACACATACAGTTTTTAAGACTACCCTACTGTTATTAAACTTAAACTTTATTTTAAGTTAATAATACTAGTAATTAAAGGCATTTTTATTTAATTAACTTAAGTGGAATTGACTAAGACTATTGTTTGAAAATAGTTAATATTAATACATTGCATTTGAATATATTAGATCAAATTAGAAAAGTGGAGTGTCTAATTATTAAATAATAGAATAGGTTAGTTATATATAAACTAACTTTTTTTCCGCAGCTTCACTTACATTAATGTCAGTTTTAAAAACATGTTCATTAAAACAATAACGTTTTAAATCCCAGGGTTTTTAATTTCTCCCTCAAAGAATAATTACGCTAAGTATTATGTGAAGATTACCATGATAAAAACTTTGGACCTGATGAAATATGTGTCCTCAGAATGTAATGTAGTGTAATTGTGTCTGTTCTAAGATTAGACTAAACACTTCGGATTTTTTCCAGATATAATAGCTCTGTGATAATATTTCGGTTGTCTATAGCTTCGTGGTCGAGCACCTATCATCACTTTACGGAAGATACCGTTTAACTAGCTGTTAGTTGCTCCGTAGTCGAGCACTAATTAAATCGGTATATTTATATAAATGAAAGAAAGATAACTATTGATGGCTGTTGTTTCACATAGTTTTTTTTAAATTACATCTGTTAATTACTGATAAATACTCCAATTAAATGCTTTCTTCAATGCACACTTGTGATATTAACGTACATTATTGTCTTGTGTTTATCTGCGAGTGCCTCGTCTATTTGTCTTAGTTTCGTATGTTTGTGCATGGGTGCATCTTATTGTGCGAGCTAGTTTATTTCGTATGTTTGTGCATGGGTGCATCTTATTGTGACGAGCTAGTTTATTTCGTATGTTTGTGCTTGATGTGCCCTTACTTAACCATACGAACAAGTGGCTTATATATGACATACCCCTTGCCTCTTGGTTCCCTCGCCCCCAGTGTAAAAACTAACTAATAGAAAGAGTCCTGGCGACAGATGTTGTGAAGGCTAGCTTCTTATTGGTATAGGGAATTGGCGTCGTTTACTAAATACTGCGGAGTTGTTCATTTGACAGAAAAAATTATATAAAAAAATATATTTTAATGGTGTAATCCCTTTCACATTATATCTGAAAAGCGCGTGTTTCTTCATGGATGAATCATAAAAGGATACTCTAAATATGTTATTTTAAAGAAAAATTACATTCATCCATGACTTTTTACATATTTTAGATGGATCCAAACCCATACCATTACAAGACACACAGGATATTTGTATTAATTGAAGTAAATAAAGTAACAATATTTAAGGCAAGACCTATTTGTAAAGGACGTTAGTGGTTTTATCATTAGGGGCAAACAGTTGCAGTGCTACTAGAGCTATCACGGGAACACACCACATATAGTTGTCCATGTGAGAAACACTTGCCTCAGAGATAAATGCCTGCCACCTTCAGGGTTTGTCCTTTTACTGTGGTGATGGTCATCGCATAGCAAACCTTGATGCATTTTAACTGGAAGGGCAGGTCTGATGGAATTGATACACCCCACCCTGTTACCTTTTATTTACGACCAAAAATAAGATAAAAGGGAGCGGTAGTAAGCTATAGAGCAACTGACAAGGGAAATTATTAGCAATATTTAAAAGCAACAATATGAACAGTTTATTCAAAACAATAACATTAGAGCAGAAAACTTTACATGGTATCATTAATAAAACTGAGATATGTTGAAAAACAAACAAATAGATAATGACTTCATATCTTTAATTCGCACAGATAACTTAAGATAAAGTTATAAAACTCGTAATCTATCCAAAATTCAAATGGGCCAGTCTTCAAGAGACAGAACACCCGTACCGTTGAATTTAGTATTATAAATAAAAAAAAATTAAGATCCACCAGGATAATACACAAGTACTAAATAAGGGCCTTATGGGCACCTTCAAAATGTTACCAAAGTGTATTTTTTCATACCTAAGAATAAAGACTTCAAAAACGTTAACTTTACATGTTAACTTTCAATAAGAAACTTTAAATTACGCGAGAGTTTTGCTAACAGACTTTAATCAAACTCCCCCGGGACTATCCGATCCTGACACAATACTAGGAAATGAAAACATTAACCCTAATAGTAAATAATAATTAAAATATCATATTCAACCGCCTACGCCCTCTGTGGGACCGTCCCTTAGTCCCATAACCTAAGTTCAACTAGTCGCCACAGAGAGCGCGGTTTTAAATTACAAAAAAGGGGTAATCACAGAGGGGCCATGTCATCCTGCCCGACTAGTTCAAGAACACTCTTGTCTTACCAGAAAAGCTAAGGCTAAGTCTAATGGACATAACCAAAAGGTAGTCTGAGATCAGACAAGAACTAACAAAGGTTAACAAATACAGCCCAAGGGCTCGTTTATTTTGATAATACTCAGCATTGGTTAATTAGTACAATATTGTATATCAAACTTTGATATATATATATGCTAAGGTATGTATGATAAAGTAATTCTCTTTATAAATAAAGATACAAATAGGATATAATTATCCAAGATGAAAAAGAGAAATTGTCTCTAATAAAAAAATATAAAGGTATACAAATAATAAATCTTCCCTTGAAACTATCAAGTCCTCAAAACCGCAAGTTAATATTTCCCATGAAACTAACATTTAATGGGTCTTGAACCTCGTAGTAATAAAATATAACATTGGAAACATCTGACTGAAAACAATACAAATAATCTAATGTTAACATTTCCCGTGAACTAATAAACTAACCTAAATGAGATAAAGTCATCAGACTGTAAACAATATAAATACCCTAACACTTAACAATAATACAGATACATTAATTAGTTACGACCATGATTCGAACCCTGACCTGAATCCAAAGGCTAAAGGTTAAAGTCAAGTTTCCCTTTAAAATCCACCGGGATTTGACCCAAGACCTAAGTTTTACTATGTTTATAGTCAAAGTTTAAATACTCTTGTTTAGAAACGAATTTGCCAAATTTCTCCAAGAGTTAAACCATGACCTCAATTTTACCATATTTATGGTTCAAGAACAATCTCCCTAGTTAACACTAAATCTGATAAACTTCTCCAAGCTTCGCACCATGACCTGTAATATGCATAGTTCATGGTCGAAGATCACTTTCCCTTATTTACATTAAACAAGCTAAATTCCTCCAGGATTCGAACCTCAACCTAACATACGCAACGTTCATGGTCGGCGATTAATTCCTGTCAATAACTATAGCTTACATTTATAAGACGGTCCTAGGGGCCTACTATCTGCCCAAGTTATCCTTATTCCTAATCGGCATCAAAGAGTAATGTTTACGATGAGACACAAGCTTATATTCGGTTCTGCCCAGCGGGGAGACTAGGAAGGGAAGAGTTACATCATAATGCCGTCATTAACGTCCAATCACAAGGCGCTACACATTCCCAGCGCAGTCGACACTCGCATAGCAACGGGCGGTGGGGGGTAGCAACGGACGTCTGGGCCACTGATATGGTTATTTAGAACTGCACTCTCGCGCATGCGCGCGTCGGACGAGTGTCTTAGTTCAGAGAAGGGGTGAGGATGCGGCTAACCTCCACTTCACAGTTTTCCTGCAGTACGTACACCAAAGTCTTTCTGTGGCGTAATAGTTGATCTTGAACGAGACTTCGGCTTTTCTGGTCAAAGGGTAAGTTGAAAACAGTTGTTGGTGACGGGTCAGTCTGTAGCTACGGTACAATATTAGAAGCAAACCATAGAATAAGATTAGGAAATATACTAAAGTTAATAAATTTTATAAATAAGCCAAATGATCTGCAAATTACTTTACATTAAACTATATTTCAAAATACAAACAAACATAAGAAACACTAACTTAATGTTTAATTACTAGTAGCCACAATTTATAAACAATTTTCATTTATCTCGTTCAACTCCAAGTCAATTAACAATTGTGGCTGTCTAAAAGATTTAACACTTGTAAATACTCTAGTGCCTCAGTGGTGACAGACAAAATATTAAGCCTCATATCAAATTTTACGATCAGGTAAAAATAAATAGATTTAGGTAATAGATAAATTACAACACCTATCATGGCTGACACTAAGAGTTAATTTTTAATCAGAGTCCAATAAATAAATTTGCCATAGTTAAGATTCTGATGAAGATATAATATATAAATGTTTTATCCTGAGATTGTCTTGGTCCAGGACAATATTCCTCGGTCAAGCTTTGAAATCAAATAGTCATTTTAGCATACACGCAAATCACAATATATAGTGGGTTTCGTCGCAATGGAATCAAGGTGGGAGAATTAAACACATGGTCGGTGACGTCAATACGGCCTTCTCTAAGCGTTGTATGGCCACGTAGACCATTTGTTGTCAGGGCTCCATACGACTTTCAAAACCATATCTTCAATCACCTGATGTTTTGAAAGTAGTTAATCTATCTCCCATCAGAGGGCAGGTGAATAGTCATTCTCTAGTCGTGGCCAATACTGGCCAGCCCATTACGTGTTAGTTGAACAGGTTGGAGTGGACGTCTGCCTGATGTTGCGTCGTAGCTCGCTCAGCCCACTCGTCGATTTAGGATGATAGGTGTAGACCAGTCAAGTTGATTGCTAGTTTCAGAAGATTCAATCGGTAAGTACATAAACAGTTTTATTATGTAGAGATTTATTGTGTAAGGAGAATATTATTGCTCAGAATTGTTTAATATGTCGTACCAAACTACGTGAACTATAATATAGAAGAGTACTATTGTAGGGATTCTATCAATGTCGGTATAATTGGAACGGGTAGTATGAATTATAGAGAGTTATGCGTAAAAGTCAGCATGGGGCGGGTCCTATTGTAGCATCATGTAATATAATGTTACAGAATCGTAGGTATTCTTGGTAACCGAGACTCATTTTCCCGTAGTGGAATGACAGTCACCTCTATGGTAAAGTTTGGCAGACACTTTGCCTGTAAGGGGGACTTCATTAAACAGTTTAGGTGGATTCAAATTAATCAGTCAAAATATGGGATATAGGGGGTCGAATCTCGGTCAGGTATATTGAAGTTTTTTCTCTATAAAATTGTTTCTTACTCTCCCCCTTGCAAATTCAGGTACACCTCCTCTAAATTTGGCCTTCCTCATCTCTGAATCCCTAGCTTAATTAGTAAATACGTATAGCCTGAAAAGGTAGTAGGATGTGGTGCAAAATAAAAATAAAAATTATGGGTTCTCAAATTTTAATTGAAGAGTGTGAATAGTTAAACCGAATGGATTAAAGTAATTTAACAATTAGGAAAGGTAGTGCAGAGGAAACTTTGAACTGGTCTAAATTACAATCGTTAATTTTATTAGCTAATACAATTTTGGCGATAGAATAGCTTGCTCCTTAAGGCATGATAGAGGTTTGTTGTGCAGCGGACGTATATCGGGGTGGATGAAATTGACTAATTCCTGAATATCCTTATCCAAGATGCATATCTGGGAGTTATTCAAGGAAACTTTGCCTTAGTGCTCTGCGTATATTCCATTGCCGAGTTTAAGCAATATATTGAAAAATTATTCAGTTTTTGTCTTCGCACAGTTGGATGCACACGTTGGTTGACAGGGTAGGTGTCCCAACGTCTGGGCATATGTAGGATATTTTCAGGTAGGCGTTGACCTCATATGCTCTAGTAGCTCGGAATGAACCGTAGATTTGGTCAAAAGTCACCTGAAAACCAAATGGTGATGGCTCTTATAAGCACATTGTTGCTGCTGAGATCTCTCAAAGTTCTGTATAGATATTCAATTAATGTCTTATGCAACATTGTGCCTACCCTCAGTCCATAATGTAAAAAATAATATATTTGGTAATTTTGATGTGAAAATTTTTCTTTATATGTTGCACACGGATATTTGGTGACTATGAAAATGCAAAGGCAATTTCAATATTACATAATATGTTCTGCCACCTTTTAACAAATTAGTGACCTCACCCGAATGTTGCATGCAATGTTATGCCGCCCCCCCCCCTCTTTTAGGTCAGTAACAGCTATACCTCATTAAGCTACTGCAAAGGCAAAACAGCCCTCAAAACTGAGAGTAGCTAAGAATAAATAATTAATCATAAAAGTATTTCCTTTACCTTCATACGCATCTTAAAATAATCCTTTATCTACAGAATCTTGAATACTCTATATATCTAGGGTAAGTTGTTCTGTGTTCAGTAGAGACGTGTTCATCATTAATCAAAGTTTGTAGTAGAATTGGTTGGTCGTTTGACATCGCTCACAAATAGCCTTTATAGAATATAAATCCGTACAATTTGCCAGGTAGAAGAGGACCCAAGATCTTCAAGGTCTCCATGAAAGTCCAAAGTTTCTACCTTTATGATTCTATGTTTCATATCATCTGATATTATTTCCCTGTGGGTGAGCCAAATGGAAGAAGAGTGACATAACACGGCAGTTTTATAAAGTACTTCTCAAGTGTTAGTCATCCTCTAGTTAGAGTCCCAGTATTTTGCACACTAATTGGTAGGCTGCGTGGGCTACTTCGTTCATGGTGCGTAAGTTTTAAAATGAAGTTAAGCCGTTGACAACATGGAGCCGCATTTTAAAATAATAACACACCGTGTTATTTGCGTGTACGGTATATATTTGGTTGAAGTAATACCTTATCATTATTTCAGCGGGTTCCACAACAGAAATACCTTGCTTTTGACACTGGAAACACTTAATTTTTCAAGCATTGCGTGCAGAAACCTCATTGTTAGTAAAGGTCTTCACAAAGGAATCTTCAGCGCAAAGTTTGAAGAAGGTTACTAATAGTGTGTCGCATGAGCTATTAGTGACGTCAGTGACGTTACTGGTTTAAAATATGTACACATTGTCCATATTCTAAACTAACAGCGTAATGCATAGCATTTTGATTAATATTTGCTTAATTGGTTCATACTCATTGCTAAAGTTAATACTAAACGCCCTTGCTCACTGCCCTTACCGTTTTACTTATATAGGCCTACATACTTAATGGATTTTATGAATCTACACAGCTCCAGATTAATGTGAGAATCTAACAATTGTCTATCACCAACTCTCAAGAACGGATCGTTGTCGGGCACCCTTCATCATTGAGATGCTGTCCACGATATTTGGAATATCCGTCACACCCGTTAACACAGCTGTTTGAAAGATTTTGGGATAGTTTTGATGCATTTGAAAAACGATATATTAAAGAGTCTGTACATGCCGTGCACCGTATATTTTGTTACACCTACATTCATCTGTGGGTTGATGTTTAAGTCCGGAATCTCCAAACATATAACCAAAGTTATACCATTGGGTCTGATTTTATCCTGAGGCTATAACAGTAAACGCACTTGTGGTAGTCCTCGCTTTTGACACCCCACAGTTTATGTAAAAAAACTTTAGTTTTATTAATAATAGGGATATGTTCTCAAACATATCTTCTCGGATAAGGCTACTTAGGCTATTTTATACATAAGTAATGAGAGGTAGTTACTAATATAACAAATAATATTCATTCTAATGTAAACCTGGTTTCTCACAACGTTAACTATCTAATTCTGGAAAAAACCTGAAAAATAGCGTATACAGGCGTCCAAGATGCAACAATCCCCTCCCACCCGAAAACAGGGTGTTGAACCCCACAAAATCCCCTCTTTCTCAATTCTCCGTCCTTATCACCGAATATCATTATACTAAATACTCAAGCCCTTCCGACCATTAAATCCTGGCTGCAACACTGTGTGACATTTTGTAAATTTCACACCTTTTAAATTATAGAGCCAGTAATTTCACATAGTATTTTACCGATAAAACCGTCAATACAAACAAGATCGTTAAATGGACGGTAAACGGTGACGTGAAATCGTGTAGCCCGAACGAACGCATGCCGCGTGGTCACGACATCCCCTCACGTGACCTCTGGTCAGGTCACTGGTGATTTGGCCCCCCTCATAGCATAATAATCACGAGAACGGGACTACCCCAAGGCGGATGAAAGAATGATGGAGAGCACGGTTGGGACGTGACGAGCTTGCACGCCTCGTTTGTTCATAACTGCCTTGTCTCCATCTTGAAATATCTTGATTACACGAGACTGCTTTGGAACTACAATGGTCGAGTCTATGCTCTGGCATCCGTTTGTAAACAAAAAGCTGGCATTAGTGCAATTTCTCAAAAATGTATTCAAGACGTCGTCTTATGATATTTTTTTTTAGAAACTCGTATTCATGGGCACGCGGATAAAGATGACAAGATCATCTGGTCTGGTTTTCTAGTGATGAAGAGATCGGGGTTCTAATCCAAGTAAAGTGTAGGCATACTTAGTTTTTTTATTTTTTTCCTAAATGGCTTCCAGCTCTTGATATCCACGCAAATACAAGTTAGTATATTTCCTCATTAGTTCTACCTTTCACATCTTTACCCAATTACTATAATTAATTTTATATATCTCTATATAAAAAATAAATAACACTACTATAAATGGCTTATTCTAAGGGATAGGGATGAGAAATGTTGTTTTACAGGAAGTGCACCCACGTTAGCGTTGAAAAGGGGATCTTGACTCCCTTGTCACCAGCAATACAGCTTAGAGTAGGAGCCTTTGCCTTAGATTGTGTGACAACCAACGGGGGTATTTTATTTTGATGTCCCACTCGCTCCTTAGGCTTGTTAACACTTACGCTCCTTATAAGCTAAAATATCCTAGATCTTACAGCTCTTACATATCATACATATACTCTTTAAAAAGATTATCAGCAGAACTCGGAATTTGAATACATAAAAATGATTTTTTTAAATGCATATAAAATGACATGAAAATTGAAAAACAAAATTAATTTACAAAAAAATGAACCAAAATTACGAGGGGGGAAAACCTCATAATGAATGTACACAACTAAATCAAATACGCGTATTACAAATGAAACTAAAACATATTTATTCAATTAAAAGCCTTCAGCAACTAGACTCTAGCAGTCGGCTAAATATAATGTGGGTTTACAAATATCTGCTTCAGAAGAAGTATCTACCCCCTTCCAACGCAGCTCTTTCCAGATTAGCTGCAATGTCTCACCAGGAATGTGTATTTTACAACGAAACATAAAATAGAATACAAAGTTAATTATCCACATTATCCTCTTGTTAATACCGTAAGTTGAATTTTTTTTTTACTTTCTCACTATCTTACAGGTAGAGAAAGTATTGTGATCGTCAAAAAAAACTCAAGATTTTTGACGAATCTTTACGTTTCAGGACTCCCCGAAACCAAAAAAGTGGTTTTTGACTTTCCGTGTGTCTGTTTGTCTGTCTGTCTGTACCTCCGAATAGAGCCTAAACAGTTTTACCAATTGGGCTAAAACCTGGTATCTAGGGTTTTCATAGGATTGCCCTAAGGGGTTTTTGGAGCTGGATATCTAACCCTAAAATTAAGGATAGTTTACTGAAGGGCTAAAAGAGAAAAAGTTGATTTTCTCAAAATCGGCGCCAATGATTTTGATTTAATTTCATTTAAAAAACATTTATAAATATTTCAAACAAAATGGCTTCTCTCAATATTTCGGCAAAAGGACTTTAAGGGCTCTAGTCTGATGCGTGAATTATCTTTTTTTTTATAATATCTCCTAAACTATTTGAGAGATGAAATTTCTTATCGTTACAAATATGTAGGTCTCTTTATAGTACACATATTTTATAAGATAGATATTTTTATAAAACCAATAACTTTCAAGCTATCTGTGAATATATTTACTTTTTAACTTTTTGAACACAGAAAGGTAAAAGTATGGTGACCGCAAAAGATAATATAACCTTAAATGTTGATGGATATCGACCTCTCAAGACCCACCAAACCCTAAAAAGTGGTCTCTGCAATGACGTCTGTCTATGGGTCTGTTTAAATTTAAAATTAAGAGTAGTTTAAGAAAGGGCGAAAAGAGAAAAAAATAGATTTTCTTAAAATCTACTCTAACGATTTTGATTAAAATTCGTATCTAGGTGTTGATTAAGATTATAAATAAACTCACTATTTTAATTTTACCATGAAAATGGATTTTAGGGTACTTTGCAGACACAGAAACTTACGTATCTAAAAGTTAATTTTGTTTTTCCTTAAACCTCTTAGGAGAAATGTTTGTACAACAATTATCTATATCCATTTTAGACTCAATAGTCAATATTTACATTTTTTATTGGTACAAATTTATAAATGAGGAATTTAATAGCAATGAGGTGGTATGAAGATTTGCAACACCTAATAAAATGTAGAAAATTTTAACTGGAAGTTGAAATTTTAATACAAAGTGTTGACCCTTGTGGACCCAACATTGATCTTTTTTATTGGTCCAAACATACAAATGAGGACATTAATTCCTTAAAAACAAAATTATAAAATTTAAAACCGAGACTCGAAAAAAAAAGTTTTACATAAGTATAGTGCAATTTATGGTTGGGTTTGCTAGTGTATATTATTTTGTTTCACATATACTACGAGTTTTAAGTAAATATCTCCATTTTCAAACAATAGAGCGAGAAAGTCCGTGCGGAGTTCCATACCATTTATTAAGTATTTATACATTTATAAAATATCGATAATATTTAAAAATGTACTTACTCAACATAAATGCCTAAAGATTACTCAAATATGCAATAAAATATGACATAAAAGTCCTAAGTGACACCAAATGACCAATAAAAAGTATTTTCGATAGCCAATGAATCATGAACAGAGTTTATGTACAGATAAGCATTGTCTGTGATGTATCTACAAAAAGCTGGTATCTCATTAAATTCCGGTTCTTGTTTATCAAGATGTAATGAAAGAGATTCTTGCAGTTACTTAATGTGAGAGACTAAGTTTAGTAATTAACTGCGAAAAAATAAGTAGGCCTACAATTATAAAAAATATAATAACAAAATGAGGCTCTCAAATTCTCTCATACTTTCACGTACATATTATATTGAATTAGTAGTGTCTGGTGAAGGAAGGTTTGATATTTTATTTCGTTAATATCTGTTCAGCAAAGGGTAGAGGTATTATTCTCTCCTTACCCCCTTCAGAGAACGCACTAAGGGATCCTCCCCCTCCCCCTACCTAACCCTCACACACGCACCCAGTTCTCACCCTCTGGAACGGCCGAACCTAGGGGTTGGCAATGTCGGGGGGTGAGATGAGCTCGTCTGGAAACTTAATTATTGGAAGGCGTGGGAGGAAGGGGGTGTTTTAGAGGTTGTGGGGAGAGGGATAGTAGGGTTGGATTAGGGAGAGGGGGTGCACTTGATTTCCGAACCAATCCAATCCATCGATCTGCTATTCGACCTGTTTGTTCCACCTTTTAATATATTGGGGAAATTCCGAATGAACTGTTGTGGGAACGTCTCCGCCAAGATTTGCACCTCCTGCAGAACTTTTGCAAACGTATACAATAACTTTTGGATGGGGTTAGTTTTAAATGACACACCCGGTGATCTTGCGGTGAAGTTACCGCCTCACGAGACGATGTTCATGTGTTCAAACCTGGCCAAATAATGAAAATTAGTAGCACAACTTCCTTCGAAGGAAAAGTAAAGCCGCCGACCCCATGTCGATTGTGGTATATAAAAAAATATTCGTGGAAGTTATATGATAGATGGTTTCGAAAAAGTTTGTGGGCTTTCTATCGCTCGCTCGTAGAAATTCCCTGTAGAGTTATAATCTTTTTTAGAACCACGTATTACTACCCATTTGGGATATACGGCCATGTACAGCTAAGCTAATAGGCTAGGGATGAGGAAGGTTGAATTTAGAGTAAATGTACCCGCATTTGCGTGGAGGATAGTGGTAAAAAATTAGAGAAAAAACCTCAGTACAACTGACCGTGATTGAACCCTGATCTTTGACAGTCTAGTCTATTTCGATAGTAGGGCCATAAGCCACGCAGCCTGTATAATAATTAATTAGTTTTTATATATATATAAATGAACACACTTGATTTTTGGTAAAACCTTTTGAGGGCCAAATAAAATCAATTGGTGGGCTCTCGGCTCGCAGGTTGCTGGCCACTGATCTAAGGCATCACTGCCGCAATATAATGGGTGGCTGATGATGGGAGATCGGGGTTCAAATCCTTGTCAGGTGTATTGAAGATGGTTTTCCCTAAATGGTTTTTCACGTGAATGTGGGTAATCTTCCTTTGAATTAAACCTTCCTCATCCTTAACACATAACATGATTTGCACTTATGCCTAAAACTCGAGCAGGTAGTTGTCGAGACATGGTTAAAATATAATGCTTGTTTTAGGCCTAACCTCCCTCCCCCCTTCTTTAATCACAGTTGTGATCGCGCAACTGTGCTGCGCATTGGCTATACATTTTCTTTCCAATATACATTAATTCGAGTTGGCGTTAAGTAGATGTCAAGTTTTGTACAATGTGTGCGTCGTGCTAAATACGAATGGTACGTTTTACACCTCTATATAAAGTGTAAATAGGATATGAACCCAGTTATCCAACCACTGTACAAATATTTACGTAATATTCCGTAAAAACTGTCCATCGGGTAATTCACAAAGTCGTTTTGTGAATTTATGTTCGTGTTAGGAAGCGACGCCATTTTGCCATTTTAGGTGCGCGCTACCAGCAAACAGCCATGTAGTGTATTTGAAGTTATGATTCGTAAGACCAAAGTAGAAATAATGGCCGAAAAGTTCAACGTGGCACACGTAAATTAGTTTGACAACAATAATTTTCATCAATAGAAACTTCAGATGAAATGTGCCTTAAAGGTAAAAGGAGTCTTTGACGTTGCAAAAGGAACCATAGGAAAGCCGGAAATAGACAAAGAGAAGGAACTAGAAAAGTGGAACAAAGACGATGCAATCGCTATGATTACAATCACTACAGCAATGGAACTATCCCAGATCACATTAGTTGAAAATTGTGACTCGTCTAAAGAAATGCTAGAGAATTTAGAATCTCTCTTAGAGAAAAAATCGGAAATGAGCAAAATGATAGTTCACGAGCGCTTTCATCATTACAAAATGGACGCCAACGACTCCATTGATCAGCATATTACCAAGATCGAAAATCTCACGTGACAAGTAAGAGAGACTGGTGAACAATTTAGCAATGTTACTGTGTTGACTAAAATTCTTGGTAATCTACCTCCCAAATTTCGAATTGCCAGACAAGCTTGGCTTTCACTAGACGAGGCTAGACAGACTATACCAAATATGACAACACGTTTGGTAGATGGACAGTCTTACATCAAGTGAACAGTTGGAAAGTGCATTTTCAAAAGTCTAATAACTCCCAAAAGTGTAATGAAAAACCAAAGAATATATATCAGGAAAACCAAGGGTAACGTGCTATAATCGCCAAAGAAAGGGACATCACGCAAGTGACTGTCGTGCACTAAAGAAACCCCGAGAAAACGGGCAGCAAAACACTCACAGTGACCGTTCCCAACAGGGTCATTTCTCGGCATTCAGTGCAGAGAAGCAGGATGCTATGTTAATGTCAGCAGTCACCACCGAAGATAACTTAACAATGAACAGTGGTGCTTCTGCACATATGACTAATCATCGTGATTATTTGTATAAGTCTAAAGAGACTGGACGATACAAGTGTTGTGTTTGGAAACAACCAAGGTCTTTCTGTGAAGGGAAGAGGTAACATCAAAATTTAAAAAATTGAACAAAGCTAATTGGTGTGACTTAATCATCACAAATTTGTTGCACATTCCTGAACTAAGAAAACGTATTTTCTCTGATAGTGTAATAACTGGACAAAGAATGAAGATCCTTAAGGAAGATATATATGGAGAAGTTTTTGAAGACGGTGAGCTAGTATCAAGTGCGGTTCGTAAAACCAACAATCTCATACGGATGTTATTCCGCACAGTGATCCCACATCAAGAAGTAGGCCTAAATTTCACTGCGAGTGGTAGTACAAAATTGTGGCACAGGAGACTCGGACATACAAAAAAGAGAACTCTACGTGAAATGGTCACCAAATATTTGTTTGAAGGTGTAAATGTTAATAACCTTTATTATTTCTTCTATGAGTCTTGTCAGTATGATAAACAGCACATGTTACCGCTTTCACCCTCAAAGCATGCCAAGGCCAGACCAGGCAAACTTATTTGCAGTGACGTGTGGGACCCAATGTGACATCCATCAGATCAGGGTGCTAAATATTTTGTATTATTCAAAGATGATTGTTCGGGCTATCGTGTTGTCATCATGCACAAAGCAGATGTTGTTGTGTGTTTCAAAGATTTTGCAAAGATGATCAAGAATAAATATTAATACTCTATTAAGAGCCTACTTACTGACAATGGAACAGAATACTGTAATCAGGGAATGAGAGTGTAACGTGCTAATTGCCCGTTAGTACGTAAACTCAAAATATAAACTCAAAATACCTTATATATACCCGCCTCGGTGGCGTAGTTGGCTAACGCGCTTGTCGTGTTGAGCTCTACTGTTGAGGGGGGGGGGGAGGAGATCGAGGTTCGAATCTCGNCACGCAAATGCGGGTTTACTTCCTCTGATTAAACCTTCCCAATTCCTAATCCATTAGTGTAATTAGCACTTAAAGCGTATAACCCGAACGCGTAGTAAGACGTGGTGCTAAATAAAATAATTATATATATATATATATATATATACTTATAAATAAAAATGAATGGATAAATGTGTTGCTAACCGCAAAACTCGAGAACGGCTGGACCAATTAGGCTAATTTTTCTCTCTAATATTCGTTGAAGTCCGAGGAAGGTTCTTATGAAGAGAAAAATTGGAAAAATTGCACTGAAAAACGTAAAAACCACATTTTTCTTTTTCCCATTCAAACTGTTCCTAGCTATCAATTCTAGGCGAACTGAGATATATTAATCGAAGAATTGATTTTTTTTTTTTGGTCGTGAAGATCGATTTGAGCTAAGAATCGATTAAGTGAATCGATCTCAGACACCCTAAAATTGACTTTCAATTCATTTACTTACTGTTTCGTTTTATTCAAATAAAACAAAAGAGTACCAAACCATAATATAAAGAAAAAAACATTTGAAATTTAATTAGTAACTTTGAATGCATCCGTAGATTTAACACTTTCTCTCTCTACGATATACAATTTGACTTTGACAGTTTTTCAGTAGATTCTCAATTAATGCGTGTTATTTCCTTGGTTGTGTTTAATCTTCGCTTCTCAATCGACACACTTACTTATTGTTTAATTTTATTCAAATAAAACAAAAGTTTACCAAACCATAATATAAATAAAAAACTTTTGAAATTTAATTAGTAACTTTATAATTATGAACTTAAACTTAAAATTAATATAAACTACTTAAATGCATCCGTAGATTTGACACTTATATTTCTACGATATACAGTTTGACTTTGACAATTTTTCAGTATATTCTAAATTAGTGCGTGTTATTTTCTTGGTTGTTTTTAAATCTTCGCTTCTCAATCGACAAACCCTCGATTTATCTTTGGTTGATTGGTTTATTTTGTGTGTGTTTCTATTTATACTCAGTCCAAGACTCATGCCACCTATAAGACGCGGGCGGAGCAATTTGGGTCGAAGAACTCTAAATGCTAGAAAACAACCTAATTTTCACTCTAATCGGACTGCACAGCAACGTGAAGAGCGAAATGAAATTGAAAGGATTTGGATATCACAAACCCGTGCAGCACGTCATTCAGCTAATAATATTGCAGGTTTGAAACGAGCTGCTTTCAGTTGCGATGTTTCAATTGACTACAGTGCCTACAAATGCGTTTTTATTGGATCTATGAACCCAGTTTGCCCACATTGTAAGGCATTGAAATACAAAAATGAAGCCGTTGGATTGTGTTGCGCAAATGGGAAAGTGAAATTAGTGCCCTTGGTTCCGCCACCAGAGACCTTGTACTCATTGGTTTCATGAACAGGAATGGATTCGATACATTTCCTTACTAATATCCAAAAATATAACAATTGATTCCAAATGACTTCATTTGGGACAACAAATATAGCTAGGGACAATTTAATGCCAACTTTCAAGGTAATATATAGCAAACAGACTTATCCCCCGTATTGCTTTGTTTATTTTATTTTATAGTTTTTGTAACAAAAGTAATAAACTTGTCTTTTTAATTGACAGATACAAGGCCAAATATATCACCGAGCAGGTTCACTTTTGCCGGTGTCAGTTGGCGACTACAAATTCCTGCAAATTTATTTCATGGGCAATTCAACACAAGAAATTGGTCTGAGTTGTGCACATAACAGTTCAGTGAAGAGGTCTATTGTATAAGAATTATATAGTGAAAAAAAAAAGTGTATTATCTAAATTTTTATATATAATTTGCTGGTTTAATATCAGTGTCTTCCGAATCTTGTTTTTGTAATAATAGTTAACATCAAGATTTATAAAGATTGGGGTTTTTTTGGGCACCACCCCTAGTATCTAGGAGAAAGAATAATAATCAAAAAGAAAAACATTTACCTCGGCTAATTCAGACAGTGGCACGACGACTCTCAGTAATCGAGACCACTGGGGAATACTTAAAATAAAACATGAGCAATTTAAATAAAAATGGATTGTTGAAATAAAAAAATGTAATTTAGACTACAATAAAATAAATTTAATTTAGACTACAATAAAAATAAATGTATAAAATAACAATTGTTGGCACTTTTGTGGATTTATTGTTGTTTCCCTTTTACCACATCCCAATCCTACCTATGGAATTCCGGATAGTTATAATTCTAATTTAACAAACTATAAAATAGTATTGTTGAAACCAAAAAGAAGAGAAATAAATATACAATAAAAAAAATTAATAATTAAACATAAAATAAAATGTTACTTAATTCTCTGCATTAGTATGTCTTTCTGAAAGTTTGTAAAATGAATTCTGATTTTTATTGGAGGGAAAAAAAAATTAAATTTGAAGAGTTGGCTTGACCTCACCCATGAATTAGTCCATATCGAAACACCAACTTCAGAAATTTGTTTCACTTTAGTAATGTAAATTCTTCCACAATTTAAACGAAAATAAGCAATCTAGTTCTTGCACACCCACTTCGCTTTCCATTTTTGTTACTTGTAATTTAATTTACCACCGTTAATTCACTTTAAAATAATTTGAATTAAGAGCTCCACAGATTTGGCTCCATGTTAAACCAACACCAAGGAAGAAGACCCAGTCTCCTATAGAATAAAATAATAAAATCAAATTTTAAAATGTTCTATTCTTTACTTCCAAGTCCAAAGAGAAAAATAATATATAAAAACAAAAGATAAAATGTTGGCTATGGACTAAGGATAAAAATAAAATACATTGCAGGTTTAATATAAATATTGAAATATATCCCAATGAATGTGAACAATTTTTCCTAAAAGAATAAAATGTTTATTTATATCTGTCAAAATCGAAAAGCGCGCTGGTTTTGAGTTATTTACATCGAACCTCGTTTCTTCTTTTTTTTCTTTTACAATCACGAGATCCGCTACTCACTTGTTTGATAGAACTGTGCATGCGTTAAAACAAACTTGGTTGACATTAATTATAAATAAGTCAACAAACTTCTTAAAAGGATAATTAATATGTTTAATAAAAGGTAAGTGTTCTTCCTTAAATATAATTTTTTAATTTAAATTATTTAAAACAATGTTATACGTTGTTCCTTCCGTCCTTTTATTTTCTTAAATGGATGTAAATAGTATTATTTGTCAAGCCGGCAAAACAGTGACCGAACTTTGAAGTATTTAATTTCACACAAAATTGGAAACTATTCACAAAAGGTATAAAAATATAGGGAAATACAAGTTGGGTGAAAATTACGTCACAATTACAAACTTTCTTTCATCAACACAATCAGTTGATTACATTGTTCAAAACTGCACTGGATCTCATGCCATATATAATCACAAAATTGTAATCAGAGCTGATAAAACTCCTGTGGGCCAACATGCAAGACGTTTTAATGCACCAAAAATGGATGAAGTTGTCATTGTTATAGTTGGAGAAAATTCGTAAGCCCGTGATATTGTTTTACATCGTCGGAATGATCAGTTACTGCGTGTGTATGAAACACACCGCTCACATGATGTGCTACAATATCCCATCATGTCTTGGCAAGGTGAAGATGGTTATAACTTCTCAATCAAGATGATAAATCCCCTTAGAGGTAATTACAAATTTGGTTTAGCAATGGAGATTTTGTGTCAGCTACTATATGTATTATATGCAAGTTCAATCACTGTCATTAAAACAATAATTTATTTACAGGTGCCGAAATCAACAAAAATGTCAGTTCAATGAACTATTATTCATACCGCCTGATGATTAGTGAAAATGAAGACAATCACATCTTAAAATGTCGGTGATTATTTCACCAATATTCTGTTGATATGTATGTCAAAATTGAAACAGAGCGATTGACATTCATCAGGTTGAACCAGATCAAACTCCGCTCTGAAGAGTATATTCACCTTCGAGATGCGATTAATACTGATGGAAATGCAGAGAATATCTACCGGATGACAATTCTTCCAGCAACATACATCGGGAGTATTCGACATATCACATGAATAGGCTCAAGATGCCATGTCGTATGTTCGTCATTGTGGCACAGCAGATTTATTTATCACATTCACGTGCAATACGCAGTGGATATAAATCAAACTTGAGTTATTCCATGGTCAATCACCCATTGATCGCCATGACATTACGGCAGGAGTCTTCAAACAAAAGTTGAAATCTTTAATGGATTTCATTGTGAAACATAGCGTGTTTGGCGAGACGCGCGCGCTGATGGATGTATTCTGTGGAGTGGCAGAAACGTGGATTGCCTCATGCACATATTCTGACTTGGTTGGTTGAGAAGATAAGACCATATGAAGTTGATGAAGTGATATCAGCTGAAATCCCTGATGTACAAGTAGATCCAGGCTTGCATGAAGTAGTTATTAAAAACATGATTCACGGTCAACTGTGGAACACTTAATCTAAATTCACCGTGTATGGTGGAGGGTAAATGTTCGAAGCGTTATCCACGGGCATTAGTAGCATAAAAAATTACCGGAAATGATGGTTATCCACTGTATCGTCGCCGATTGACTGCAGACAACGGAAGATCAACAATTGTCAAAGTTAATAAACAAGACATTGAAATTGATAATCGTTGGATTGTTCCATATTCACTGATCCTATCAAAGACTTTAAAGGTGCACATCAATGTTGAATCTTGCCATTCCGTGAAATATATCAAATACATTTGTAAATATGTAACCAAAGGAAGTGACATGGCTGTGATTGGAGTTGGTGCAGAGAATTACAATGACGAAGTTACCCAATACCAAATGGGCCGGTATGTTAGCAGTAATGAAGCAATTTGGCGCATTTTTTTCTTTTCCGATTCATGAAAGACACCCCACTGCTGTTCACTTAGCCATACACTTAGAAAATGGTTAAGGAGTATATTTCACGGCACAGAACGCATTACAACAAGCTGTTTAACCACCATCTACAACCTTGACCTGTTTTTTTTTAATGTGTCAGAATGATTATCTCGCTCGAACACTGCAATACTCCTAAATGCCAAAATATTATACTTGGAATCAATCCTCAAAGAAATTTCAACCACGGAAACAAGGAAAACCAGTTCCAGGTTACCCAAATGTATATTCCACCGATGTAATAGGTCGAATTTATTCAGTCTATCCAAGCAACGATGATTGTTTTTATATGCGATTGCTATTAGTCAATGTTCGAGGCCCAACATCATTCCAACATTTACGAACTGTTAATGGTGAATTGTGTGGCTCTTACAGAGAAGCCTGTCAACGTGTGCAACTGTTAGAAAATGACACTCATTGGGATCAAACTCTCAATGATGCTATAATTTCTTCACAAGCTCATCAAATACGAACATTGTTTTCTATAATTATATCAACATGCTTCCCCATCAAAAACAATTGATTTATGGATCAAATACAAATATGATATGTGTAACGATATCTTGCATCAAATGTGCATTAGAACAGGGAATCCCAGGTGACCTGGCGGTCTAGGGGTAAGGTGTCAGACTTCTATGCTGGTGGCTGGGGTTCAATCCTCGGTCCCGGCACGGATTTATCTGATTACCAAACCCTTCCTTCACCTCTGACAAGACATCATGTGAATGTGGGGAATGCCAGGCATCCACCGTGGTTCGGATTCCACGTTAAACTGTAGGTCCTCCATTTCATCTCACAATCACCCTAACATTACACATTAGCGTAAGTGCGTATAGCCCAAACGGGTAGTAAGAGGCGGTGCTAATAAAAATAATAATAATAATAATAATAATAACAGGGAATCCTAATTTACAAGTCAGTGAAGAAATTTACAACGAGGCGTTAATATCAATTGAGGACATGTGCTTGATGATGTCAACAAAGTATTATCTCAATTAGGCATGGCCGCACCCAATCGCCCGATGCACGACGCTTTTAATCAAGAGTTGCAACGAGAAAAACTTTACAATCTCGATGCTTTAAGAGAATCAGTTCAAATAAATCTTCCGCTGTTGAACCAACAACAAAAGTATGTATTTGATACTCTTATGGAAGTTGTACATGATGGAACTGTAGGGATTTACTTCTTAAACGCTCCCGGGGGTACAGGAAAATCTTTTTTGACTTCTTTGATTTTAGCAACAATTCGCTCACACAATGAAATTTCACTCGCACTTGCTTCATCAGGCATTGCAGCTACATTGTTGGAAGGCGGTCGAACAGCTCATGCAGCGCTAAAATTGCCGTTGAATATGCAAAGCAACGAAACTCCGATCTGCAACATTTCGTAGAACTCTGCAATGACAAAGGTTTTGCAGCAATGTAAATTGATAGTGTGGGATGAATGCACGATGGCACATAAAAAGTCTTTGGAGGCATTAGACCGAACCATGCAAGATCTGCGGAACAATCAAAACCGATTTGGATTTGGATTTTGTTAGCAGGAGATTTTCGTCAAAAATTTCCAGTGATTCCACGGTCAACGCCAGCTGATGAACTTAATGCATGTTCAAAGTCCTCCGTTTTGTGGAAACAAGTGGAAATACTAAATTTAAGCAAGAATATGCGTGTCAAGTTGCAAAATGATCGATATGGAGAAATATTTTTAAAGAAACTCATTGACATGAGTAATGGCAACTTTGCTTTAGACTCTTTCACTGGCTGCGTTACCTTCCCTGACAATTTTTGTCAGTTTACTGATTCAAAAACCAAACTCATTCAAAAGGTGTTCCCAAACGTTGCTCAAAATTACAGAGATCATATTTGGTTGAGCGAACGATCTATATTGGCTCCCAAAAACATGGATGTAAATGAATTACATTTCAAAATTCAAAATGAATTTGCTGGTGAATTGAGTACATACAAATCATTTGATTCCGCTACTAACCAAGATGATGTCGTCAACTATCCACCCGAATTTTTGAACTCGCTGGATTTGCCAAGATTGCCGCCTCACAATCTTCAATTAAAGGTCGGATCGGTGATCATAATGTTTCGAAATATCAAACAACTAAGTCTTTGTAACGCCACACGGCTAGTGGTGAAAAAATTACTGAACAACGTGATCGAAGCAACCATTGTAAAGGGAAAGTATAAAGGAGAAGACGTTTTGATGCCACGCATCCCAATGATTCCGACTGACATACTATTTGAATTTAAACGACTGCAGTTTCCAGTGCGGCTTGCTTTCGCTATGACCATAAATAAATCCCAGGGGCAGTCAATGAGTGTTTGCGGCATTAATCTTGAAAACCCATATTTCTCGCATAGCCAATTGTATGTTTCCTGTTCCCGTGTTGGAAAACCATCAGCTTTGATTGTTTACACGCCAGGTAATCAAACAAAAAATATCATGTACCATAAAGCATTACAATGAAAATATCATTTAACACAATATTACTAAAGTATTGCAGTATACGAAATAGAAAACTGAATTTTGTAAGTAGTTGTTGTTTATTATTATGACATTAAAAATACATAGAAAAGTATATTACAATTATGCAAATTTATTGTTTATTCCACGGTAACTATTTGATAGTAAATAAATAAAGTGATCACTCTGAAATACGTTTATATTCAATTTTTTGTTTAAATTACACAATTGTGACTGTATAGTATCACAAACTTATTTGTTCTGGTGACCATTACTGAAAACTAAAGATGTGATCATGACATGTGCCCTTTATAAGTGACGCCATCACAAGAACTTGACCAGAAAAGATAAGTTTGTGGGACTGCCACAGTCCAATAGCTTTTGACAGAACGACGTCTGTCGAGTGAGCTAGTGTATATATATATATATAATTATCAATATAGGTTCTAGAACTAATAAATCCTAATTTTAGGGGGTAGATATAAACTCACGGTGAAATCGTGTTGCTGGAAACGCCCAAACTTGAGGAAAGTGCCCCAGCTGACTGTTCAAACACTTCCTCGACGTTCAACGCAAGGACATCTTACACACTGGCCAGTCTTGACAGCAATGACGAGTGGCTTCTCTTGAGTTGTGATCAGCCGCCTTCTTCAAGCGCTAGTTGTCATTCTGCTCAATCCTGGAAACTCATCTACCCTTTTCCGGTGGACGTTCCTTTCTTAATACGTCAGTGCATCTTGTATAAAACAGCTACCCCTTGCTTCAAATTTAGTATTCTATTGTAACGATTCGTTGGAAGAACTGCCTAGAAGTGAACCAAGGACTGGTGGACTAAGCAAGCGGTGATCACTAAATTTGAGGCCTCAGTCTCTCCACCTTGCTGCAGTTGAAGTAAAGTCTGTGACTATGAGTACTTAATCCAGTAATCTTATATAGGGTCTTCGTGATTATTTTACTATATCCATAAGGCATATTTTTGCATGTCAGACTTCTGACTTTTTTATATCTATAAGACACAGTTTTATATTTCGGAGTTTCTGACTTGTTTTTCTATGTCCATAAGGCATAGTTTTGAATGTTTAGAGTTTTAGCTCTATCTTTCTAGGCCCATAAGAGTCAGTTGTATGTCAGAGTTTCTGACTTGTTTTTCTATATCCATTGTACATGGTCTTAGATGCCTGGGAAATAACCAGATGCCCTATATTTTTTGGCCATATTCTGGCTGGTTTAAATATTTATATCCAATATTGGTGGATGTCAGGTTATCTAGAACTTTGTTCCATGACCTAGTTGGATGTTTGACTGATACCAGTATCTAATCTTTCTATTGGTGTACCTTCGTACGGTTATCAACTCGCGGGGATGCTACTAGTGCAGAGTAGTGGCCCACGGGGTATTATTTATTTTGTCGAGCCCCCTTCAGGCCCCATTTGAGTTAGTTAATGTTTAACTATTAGCTGGTGTTATAGTCTTTGTTCAGACTTGTGTTGATATTTAAATATACTTTGGAAAGTCCAAGCAGTACTACTGAAAATAGACCGGCCATAGTATCTTTAAAGCCTAGATTACTGGTAGCTCACCATTAACTATTTGTAAACCTTTAGTTCCTCTTCTAGGGACTTAACCTTTTATCTCCTAGTTCATTATAGAGTTAGCTCATTCTAGCTAGCTCATTTAACTAGTAACGTTGTAACTCTTTAAACTAGGACTTTCTAGAATTATGTATTAATGACAATTATTATTTTAGATGTCAATTAGGTTGAGTCTAGTAGCCACAAGGCATGAGTGGTGTTCTGTATTGTTTCCTATCCTTAAATTAATAATGGTTTAATAATTAAATTACCGTTGTGTTGAAGCAGACGCACCTTCGTAATAGAACGTGGGTTAGTTCTACTTTAACTAGTTACACCCTTTCATTATATAGATACAACCATAATAGGCATGGTTGCGGGTCTAACTAAGGTGCTTCACACCTAACGTCCCTACTGGGATAACAATGTCTAAAGTAACTGATTTAATTTCCTTTAATGAACAAAGAAATGTTTTGGATAATATCTCGTCTAACCATTTTTAATTGTTTCTTCTTGTTTGAATTTAAATAAATTGACTATTTAAACTTGTACATCTCTCTTAAGCTTTTTCCTTCCCTTCCTTTATTGTATATATTTTGTAAATGCATTCGTCATTTCGTCTATCAGATAGGAGAAGCGACGATACAAACTGCGCCACTCGCGACAAAAGGCGCAACAAACTGCGCACCCTCAATTAAAGTTAACTTAATGGTCTAATAGCGCACAAACTGCACCTCTTAGTGAAACTCAAACTTTCCATTGTAACAAAATTAATGTGTCTTTCATAAATTGTTTCTTTTCTTATAGCTTTGTTTATAAAATTGTTTTTCTTTTTCATGTGACGAGTCTAATACACCATGGCCATGTGTGCTTGTTTAGAGAAACACAAGTTTTTTATAACTGGTTTCAATTGAGTTATTTGAGTCTTAAATCAAGTTCAACATTCAACTTGTTCCTGTAGCCCCCTACTTATTTTTTATGTAAATTAGAAAAGATAACCCACATTCATATAGGGAAGTAATTCTAAACACTATAAAGAATTGTACAGGCTTTTCTGGGATCACAGGGTATTAATTTACTCTTACCAACCAAAAGTATGTTAAATCCATCCTCTTGATCATTTTAAGAGACTTCCATCACAAGAAAGCTCGATCAGTTCATCTTTTTCGGAAGGAGTTCGATTCTACCACGGTGTCGTAAATAGAAGATGGGTCTCTAACCTAAAATTCTGACGCTAGGTTTTCAGGGAAGTATTCCTCGAAACCTGTGATTAGGCTACAAAGGTGCTCCTTTATATTCAACACCAATTCACTACTAAGAAGAATTTCATGTTCACTTACGAAAGCATCCAACAATGGAGAGGAATGCGTGTTTCTACAATATATTTCTTTAAGGATGAACCTAAGTCCTTTGATATGAGCCATATATTTCTCCTGTATCAAGAATAAGGAAGTACATGCACCCTGCAAGCTCTTATTCACCCGGTTGAAGCAGAAAAATATATATTTTAGGTATGCCAACCAGACGAGCCACAGTCCACCAATGAAATAATTTGTCTGAAGACGTTTCAGAGAGAAATATCTGCACTTCTGAGTGAAGTTCTAACAGACGGCTCAATACATTCCCCCTCCACAGCCATCTAACTTTGGTAAAGAGTATAAGTGAATCTTGCTTGGCACCCATTTCACCGCACAAAATCGAAAATAGTCATGAGTTAATATATCTGGACTTAATGAAGTTGATAACTCTCACCGCTTCATTCAAAACTGTCTTCAGAACTGCCGGCATTTTTCTTTCGGCTAAAGCCTCACGATGAATGCTACAATGAACACAATTAGCCTCAGTAGTGACCTCTTTAATTTTGACAATAACTCCACTGTATTTCCCGGTCATTGCTTGTGCTTCATCGGAACAAACCCCAACACATTTATTCCACTGTATATAATTCATATTTATAAACTGGCCTAGTTTTGAAAATATATCATTAGAAAATGTCTATAAATCTTACAAACTTAAGAGTTTAGGTCATTTTTGTAATGTCAGTAGGTTCATACAATTGAATATAATAATATTTACTAGCCTGAGCTTTTTCTACTAATTTCTATTTAACGTTTGAAGAAAAATCTGAAATTTTTCGTGACCCACTTTCATTGGATAATTGAATAATTTCAAGTTGTTATACTGACCATATATGTAGCTGCTGGTAATATTATTATTATTATTATTATTATTATTATTATTAGCACCGCGTCTTACTACCCATTCGGGTTATAGGCATGCTGGTAATATTAATGACTCTCCGATTTATGAGCTTTTTCTGCCTTAGCTATTCTTAAACTGACATTGTAAGATGTCTTCAGTGACTCCATGTTAAATCCTTAGAATGACGTTATTTGGAATGTCCTTGTTGACAAATAAGACAGTTTCCTTTGGAAATTTTACATAGATTTGTGTTTTACACCTCCATGTTTAGTTTCAAAATGACGCTTAAGGAGGGAAGGCTTCATCAAATGATTTGACAGAGTTTCATAATAAATCACAGACTGAGGAATAGGTGCATCTTATTCTCCAATAGATTTGAACCCATATTATAGATAACTAGGATTGTACTTTCATTGTGCTTTACAGGTTTTTTTATTGTATTCTGCTACGGTAATGTTACCTATTGGTTGGCTATAAGTTGAAGTACTGGCTTCTGACTGAGAAGAATTAATTCCACCACTTACAGTCATGTTTCCATTAGGTATTTTTAAGGACCCAGTCGTGGTGTTTTCAATATACTGGTACAAAATACATATGACAACCTAACAATAATAATCACGCAGTTTAAATAGATTATGTCCAAGACTATATTTATTATCACTCAACACAATAGATATAGAGATTACCGGGCGCTGAACCTCACGAAACTGAGCTGCTCTTTCTAGAAAATGAAAGTTCTGTATCTCTATCACTATCTGTCATTAACTGTTGCTTCAATCACTGGGTGCCTCGCTAAGTTTTATCTGTCCATCACTAACTGCTGCTTCCACCACTGGGTGCCTCTTTAAGTCATATCTGTCCGTAATACAAAGCGTGCAACACAATACAAGTGTTTCAGTACCCCGGATAAATCCCTCACATAGTCTTTATCCATTGAATGAATGTAATCTCTCTCGTTGAACTAAAATGGACTCGCTGAAACCTATAGGAGCGACTGTCTCTTGAATATTCGAGTGCTTGCCGAATGGCAGCGAGTCCTGGCGCTCTCTCGACGAAGCTTCTCGCTGCCCTCGAGGGAAACCAACCACGCCCGGCTAAGTCTTCTTTCCTGGAACTGTGAAACGGGAGGGTGGTTAAAACACGATATTGTTGATAATAATGTAAAATCTAATTGTTTTTATTTAGTTAGTTGACATGTTTTGAGGAGAAAAATTATACCTACGAGCGTGAAGTTCAACTCGTATAGCGAGTGAAAAAAAATTATATATTTTATGTTAAGTTTATCTTTTTATTTTATAATTCATTACCGTACCATCCAGCACTGGCTCATGTACCACCAGTGGTACGCGTACCATAGGTTGAGAAACACTGGTATACAGGAACGTTGGAAACTATTTTCTTTGACCAAGGTGGATTTTAAACGCTATTTGTAAAACGCATTCTTATTTTACGAAGCCAAATAAAACATTTGCCAAGACATTTAATAAAACACGTAAATTCAGTAGTTTTATAACTTGTATTGACATTTTACGCCTTTTATTTTTTGTTTATCTGTTCTACATCTTAAATGGGATCGGTGTATAGTATAATTAATATACACACAATTTTATTTCTTGTCTTTTTTTTTTTAACAATTTGACCCTTTCTTTTTTCGTACTCCTCCAGTTTGTCTGAATAATTATCCAATCAGAAGATCCCATGAGTGATGTGGGAAGGATCACGCAAGGTTCTCTACAGGGCAAAGGAAAAGAAAGGAAGGTTGGTTGGGTCGGGGAGAGGGATGATGAAGAGGTGGAAGGGGGGGGGGTCGAGAGA
>CABFOV010003533.1:6480-55352 GCA_902141375.1 Timema poppense
CCATACCATCTCAGTCTTGCTTCCTCTACTATTTCATGTACTCCAACCTCCTCATTACATGCCCATACCATCTCAGTCTTGCTTCCTCTACTATTTCATGTACTCCAACCTCCTCATTACATGTCCAAACAATCTCAGTCTTGCTTCCTCTACTATCTCATGTATTTCTTGTACCCCCTTCTCTTCCCCAGATATCTTCCTTTAGGGTTCCTAATGGGGTAGTGATGCGCAAGACATAGAGCCTATCTAGTGGGTGCCTCTTAGCCTCTCTTATTCAATCCTGTCCTCATCGCCGAGTGGTGTACCTTGGGGGCTGAGCAGCCTGGTTAGAACCCCAGTGGAGGCCAGGTCAGGTGCAGACGAGCGACAGGAGGCTGGTCAGGGCCAAAACCAACAATCTTGGAACAGAGTCTGGCCAGTTGGCTGGGAGTGAGAGGGTTGATAGACTGGTCAACAAGCTTGGAACATAGTCTGGCCAGTTGGCTGGTAGTGAGAGGGTTGTTAGACTGGCCAACAAGCTTGGAACAGGGTCTGGCCTGTTGGCTGGAAGTGAAAGGGTTGATAGACTGGCCAACCAGCTTGGAACAAGGTTTTGCCAGTTGGCCGGAAGTGAGAGGGTTGATAGACTGGCCAACTAGCTCGGAACAAGGTCTGGCCAGTTGTCTGGGAGTGAGAGGGTTGATAGACTGGCCAACCAGCTTGGAACAAGGTCTGACCAGTTGTCTGGGACTGAGAGGGTTGATAGACTGGCCAACAAGCTCGGAACAAGGTCTGGCCAGTTGTCTGGGAGTGAGAGGGTTGATAGACTGGCCAACCAGCTTGGAACAAGGTCTGGCCAGTTGTCTGGGACTGAGAGGGTTGATAGACTGGCCAACAAGCTTGGAACAGGTCTGGCCAGTTGGCTTGGAGTGAGAGGGTTGATAGACTGGCCAACAAGCTTGGAACAGGGTCTGGCCAGTTGACTGGTGGTGAGAGGGTTGATAGACTGGCCAACAAGCTTGGAACAGGGTCTGGCCAGTTGGCTGGTAGTGAGAGGGTTGATAGACTGGCCAACAAGCTTGGAACAGGGTCTGGCCAGTTGGCTGGTAGTGAGAGGGTTGATAGACTGGCCAACAAGCTTGGAACAGGGTCTGGCCAGTTGGCTGGTAGTGAGAGGGTTGATAGACTGGCCAACAAGCTTGGAACAGGGTCTGGCCAGTTGGCTGGTAGTGAGAGGGTTGATAGACTGGCCAACAAGCTTGGAACAGGGTCTGGCCAGTTGGCTGGTAGTGAGAGGGTTGATAGACTGGCCAACAAGCTTGGAACAGGGTCTGGCCAGTTGGCTGGTAGTGAGAGGGTTGATAGACTGGCCAACAAGCTTGGAACAGGGTCTGGCCAGTTGGCTGGTAGTGAGAGGGTTGATAGACTGGCCAACAAGCTTGGAACAGGGTCTGGCCAGTTGGCTGGTAGTGAGAGGGTTGATAGACTGGCCAACAAGCTTGGAACAGGGTCTGGCCAGTTGGCTGGTAGTGAGAGGGTTGATAGACTGGCCAACAAGCTTGGAACAGGGTCTGGCCAGTTGGCTGGTAGTGAGAGGGTTGATAGACTGGCCAACAAGCTTGGAACAGGGTCTGGCCAGTTGGCTGGTAGTGAGAGGGTTGATAGACTGGCCAACAAGCTTGGAACAGGGTCTGAGTAAGAGGGTTGGTGATTATGAGCTAAGTCATCATCAGCACCCATAGCCTCGGTTAGGGAAGGTTACCACTAAGAGAAGGTCTACTTAGGACCTATAAGCAGCAGGTCCAATACTCGGGTGTAAGCCATGAGAGGCTTAGTAAGCCGGTGGCCAAGACAAACCGATACCCGAGAAAACTTTAATAATGAATAGATGTTTTAAAAATTAAAATAAAGATTTTTAATTAAAAATAAAACAAATTAAAATTTATTTGCCCTATAATAAATAATACAATTTATTTCAAGGGACCCGCTTCATTGGTAGACTTATTCATGTCAACATTTGCAATAAACTGGTCTACCAATGACAAGACTGCACAACTTCCACAACTTTAGTCAGTCGCGTCCTCTTTTCGGGGTCTAGGGCTAACTATGTCGTCCCGCTCTTCGTAAACGAAGGAAACAATAAACAGTCTATATAATGAAATATTAAAGGGTGTTCCGAATTTTAATGAATATCAAATAGCAAGATAAACAAAGTCATGACTGGGAATGAAAAGCTTATAAAAGTCCAAGAAATTCCATCAAAATCTTAGATATTTTGTTTATCAGACTTGCTATGATTAATAACACTCAGTGATATGTCGGGTACCCCCTGAAATCCTTTGCATATCTCTAGAATAATGAAAAGAAAATAGCTTCATTTACAAAATTCCCATATTTGATGTAATATAGCACTAGACTAAATGAAGAGAAACAACCAGAACACTTACCTGAGCGATTAAAGAGCTCTTTAGATAAATTATTATTATTAGCCCCGCGTCTTACTGCCCGTTCGGGTTATACGCACTTACGCTAATGTGTAATGGTAGGGTGATTGTGAGATGAAATGGAGGACCATACAGTTTAACGTGGAATCCGAACCACGGTGGAGGCCTGGCATTCCCCACATTCACAAGATGTCTTGTCAGAGGTGAAAAAGGGTTTGGTAATCAGATAAATCTTTGCCGCGACCGAGGATTGAACCCCGGACCCCAGCACAGAAGTTTTACACCTTACCCCTAGACCGCCAGGTCACCCTCTTGAGATAAAACAATAGCAAACAAAAACATACATTTTTAAAGAAAAGCTTTCACCGCCACAGAGAATTATGTAACCATAGTGCTGCCATCTATAAAGTGCAATCATAAGATTTTTTTTGCCACCAGGTCTTAATATCGGTTTAGTTTACATTCATACTAACTACGCTAAATTTGTTTGGGACGAAGGTTGAATTTAGAGGAAGTGTACCTGTATGTGTATGCAGAGAGGAATAAACCATTAAGGAAAATACTCAATGCATCCAAACCAGTCTAAAAATGTACTTTTGTTAAGTGTTTTAGCTTCAGTTTCTAATACAGAATCACTCGGATATTCTAGACAAAGGAAAAATGGCGCCATTTGGCTGTATTCTATCAAATATCGAAAGGAGGATGGACACACCAGAAAACTGCAGTCTTCAAAGTTTACAATTAAAACACAGACAGACTGGACTATGGCAGCATGGTCACTTAGATTCTGTTGTTGCCTGTTGAAACTTGTGTCTTTGCTCTTGATAGAGAGGGCTTACATGAGTCATATTGAGACATTTGAATAATTAAAAAAAAAATGAGGGTAAATGATCAATGTTTGAAAAGATGGACTATCCTTAGCATAATGCCAAGTTTGGTTTCGGCGGCTCACACCCCTAAATTGCAAGGTACGAAGTTCAACCTTATGGTAGGTGTTTGCTCTTTTTCTCCAAGGAATACATTTAATAAAAACACACTTTAATTGTCTCGTTTCTTAGATCAACTAGTCGACATTGCTAATGACAAGTAAAATTCCACTAAAACTTAATTATAATAGCTTTTAGTCGGCAATGTATGGTCATACAGCGCTAAAACTGTTGGCAGGACAGACGCCTCTCGGCTCAGTTGCATTGGGAGGGTTATTTTAAAACTAGGGGTGAATCCAGGTAGATTGGAATGTTGGAGGACATGACAATCCGTGAGGGGAAAAATAACACTTTTGGAGCTGAAGAGTGGGGAAAGCTAGGTTGGCGAAACTGGACGTTGTTTTACCCTGTCTCATCCATTTCTCTCTTAAGTCAAGGGGTACAGCCTTGACCCAAAAAGTTCGGCCTATTTTTTGAACAAATTCAAATCTCAAGCAAGGTTCTTTGAATCACCTTGAGTTAACAGATTTGGTGCAATAGAAGAGATACTTGCTTCAAAAATAGTCATGTTGCGCCTCATGTTGAGTCCATACGAGTTTTTCCACATATATTTATTAGATAGTTCATTCCACTACATTCACCTTGCTCTTGTGTTTCTCCAGACAAACCCGCGCTTTACATTCATAAAACAATGTTGGCGTGAACACACTTTTATATACTTCTATCTATGCCTCTTTTGTTTCTACTCCATTCTTTACAATAGTCCACATACATCCAACTACTCTGAGATCCATCTGTCACCTATCCTTCCATTTTTACAGAACATTCTACTGAGCTACACAAAATCATTCACTTGTTCTAACAGTTTTCCATTTATACTAAGTTTACAATCATTTCTTGATCTGTCCTTATCAAAAACTATCACCATACTGTAGTTTTGAAGAAATTTATATGAAGATCCATTCTGCACGTCACCATATTCATACGATTTAATAACTATTATTATTATCTTTTTTACTATTTTCCTTTTTCTCCCCTTTTGTGTTTTTTTTGTTTTCTCTTTTAGGAATTTGCGTTGCGCATTTCACACTCCTCCCTGATGAGTTCCGATAGAATGAAACCTAGGTCAGGGGATTGGGAGGTGACAATCAATTTTCTTTAAGAGGCAACCATTACCTCTTTGTCCATTGGCAGCAGTGTAAAGTGTGAACTGTGTTCTTCTTTTCATTGTAAAGGCCATATTGTGTTTGTCCTCCTTTTATATGTTTCTATCCACCTTTCCTATACCTTCTTCCAAATATAATACAATTACCTCATAAAGTGAAAAGAGGTTTTCCTTATAGTGTTTTATTATTATTATTATTATTATTAGCACCACGTCTTACTACCCGTTCGGGTTATAAGCATAATTTAATGACAGGCCTAGCAAGTCGGTAGTGGAAAATATATTTTGAATATAAAAGAGACCCAGATTAAAGGCTGGAAACAGTAAGTGCTGTTGCACACGTACCGATATTATCGGTGTCGGAACTGGCACCGATATCGTTGTTAGCACCGATACTGGCGTGGGTGGTTGCACACACACCGACAATATCGGTATCGGTGCTTGAGAGGCATAGGTAGTTTTGTGGATGGTGGCGAGCAAACAACCAGGCTCCCGTGTGGAATAGGAGGTTTCTTTTGTTGTGTTTGCTTCATCTCCGGAGGAGACGACGCCAAAACCTTTCTGTCCAGTTGTAAGAAATTTGGCTCCAAGAAGGAGTACACTTCAAGCCAAAGTTTGTTTTTCATCTCCCGGTCCTTGAAACCCTCGCTTGTTTTGTCCCATAAACACGCTCTGCTCTCCACTAATTCAATTAAGGTCACTATGTCATACTTGAATTTACTAGACATTTTACTCAAAAGTAGAATAAGGAAACGAACGCGCAAGCACTTAACCTCACGAAAGTCACAACCAAACAATGCAAGATCACAGCTGCAGACTAATGGCCACCTGCTCTGCACACTGATATCGGTGTATTTGTAAAGGGGGCCACCGACATGGCTCCGACAAGTCGGTAGTTGTCACGATAATGATGTCGTGTCGGCACCGTGTGCAACAGGGCCATAAGATTACATGGAATCTCACTACCACCGATATCGTCGCCGGCACCGACACCAATATTATCGGTACGTGTGCAACAGCACTAATGGATGTAAAAACGATCTGTGTACTTTTGGGTGCTGTAACTTTGGGACTAAATTGTATATATTAATATTTCACTTGTAAATAAAACAGCTGACTTGTATTACAGTTGCACTAGAATTTACAAGTCAAATTATTTATTTTAAAGCCTTTGCCGACCCGAAAATAGGCCACACCCTAAAATTACGATCACTTTGAAAGGAAAAAAATATGTTGTCTGGAAATGAATTCATTAGCTTTCCTAGTGTTAATATTATTTACATGTCGTATTGCGAATATTTTACATTTTATTTCTGTAGCCTAACTAAGTTCTAATCATTGCTGAGAGATACTTTTATAATCTTGATCTACAATGTGTTGTTTATTTATTAATACAGCAATTTTATTCCGATTTCAAAAGTGAGGCAAGTTGGCTATTAAAAGGTTATGTCTTTTCTTAAGCTATGGATACAATAATTATCCTATATCTTTGTAGCATGAATATAAATATATGATTAACGTATTTATTCAAGTAACCAACACAATGCAACAAGAGCCTTTAAAACCATGTATGAAAATTAGTTGTGGCAGCTGTGGAAAGGTTTGACACTTTCATTTTGTTAGACATTTTGGCTTGAAGCTAAATTTTTATTTTTAAAATCAAGGTTCACATATTAAAAAAAAGTTTTGAAGCATTAAAGAGCACCATGTTTTGTGGAGATTATAAACTATTTTAAAGTATATCAATATAACTATAGGTAGTCCTCAAAGTTACAACATTTGTTATGTATTATCAAAGGGTGAGATTATAGGCCACATTAAGGGTTTAAAAATAACGTTGAGAAAAAATTGCGGCCTATTTTCGGGTCAAATTTTCTTTTTACAATTATAAAACATTCACTTGTAAGTTGTAACTTGTAGTTTTATGAATTAGGCTCCGGTTAAAGAATAATGTGTTGTATTGTAAATAAACATTCTCTTTGATTAATTATCAAACAAGTGTTCTATTGTTCTGTACCAATGTTTGTTGTTTTCATACAATCTAATAGTGTTGTTTAGTAAACATAACCAATGATGATGTTTAATAAATAAAACCAACAGGTCCAGGGCAATGTAACAACGTTTATGTTGGATAGTAAAATTATTTGTGTGTTTAAAGTGATAGAACACATTTTTGACGCCTGGAATCAGTGTTCTTTCCAAGAATCCTAGATGGCATCCAGATTCTCAATGCACATCGAAAAATTAGGAAAAGACAATTACGACATATGGAGACAACAAATGTAAGTAATCCTTATAAAGAACAATCACTGGGAATACGTTGATGGAACTATTCTCAGGCCGCTACAAAGGAAGGTGCAGACGTGGCAACCATTGCCGTGAATGTTCTGCAGAGCTTTGTCACATAAGAGACTGCGAAACATCCCATGAGGTGTGAAAATAACTAGAACTAGTTTATCAGTCGAAGGAGCCCGCTAGGAAAGAAACTCTTCTGAAAAAGTTTTTGTTCACAAAAATGCACGAGGGGGAAAACCTCACAAACATTTTTAACACAGTTGATAAACTCAATTAAATGGATATTTGCATCTCTGAAGAGCTATTAAGTGTAGTGTGCCAGATAGCTGTGATAATTTTCGCTGCACAATCGAAGCTCAAGATGAACTGCCAGATACAGAGTTGTTGAAAGTAAAACTTTTTGAAGCGACTGCACAAGAAAGGAAAAGAAAATTGACTCAAAGGGTGCGGGCGCTTTATATGTAAAATCTCACGGAGGCGACGAAATGTAAATAAAAAAAATTATCAGATATGAACATTACTAATTAAAATGCTAAAACTGGTCAAAAACAAGGCCATGGTTGTGTGAAAAATCAAAATTTCAAAACATCGAAGATACCATATAGGCTAAATGCAACTATTGTAAAAATCCCGGGCAAAAGGTAGCTGATTGCTGAACGAAAATGTAGAATGCAAAGCAAGTTTTCAATTGCAATGGAGCAAATTCATGGATTTGCAGAAGACTCGAAGTGATGACGTGTGTTGTGTCAACAGCGAGTAACAATACATATGGCTGTGACAAGAGTAGTCTTTTGGAGCTCACACCAACCATAAATCAGAAGGTTAGGTCAGCGGATGACAGCACGACTGACATAAAGGGAATTGGAACTGCAGTAATGAAAGTTTTGAATGGAAAAGGACAAATTGTAAAAGTCAGGTTAGAAAACACAATTTTTTTACCCGCACTTTAAGACTTTTTTTTTCTTTCAAAAACCGTTCAAAGAGAACGAAGTGTGTGTTTCAAAGAAAATAATGCTGAAATTGTCGATAAAAACGGTTAAGTGTTGTTAGTGAACTTCATAAGTGTTTGGCCCCATGAGAGTAAAGTTTCACAGGAAGCTTCTTATTTCGCAACGTTCACCGATGGTAAATCTAATTGGGTAGAAGTGCATTTTCTGAAAATCAAAAGTGTTGTGAAAAAGGCTTTCAAAACTTTCAAAGTATCAGCAGAAAATTATCATGAATGGAAAATTCAAATTTTGCGGTTGAACAATGGCCTGGAGTACTGTGGAAAGGATTTCATAGAAGAGATGCGTATTCCAGGTATAAGAATATAACACACACACACATGAGTTTCACATTGGTGGGGATGGCGCAATCCAAAAAATGTTTGGGCTGAAGCGATAGGATATTTTAGGACTTTTGGTTGCAAAGCTTATATGCTGAATAAAGCTCAGAATAAAGGAAAGTTTTATCCAAGATCCAAAGCAGGTATTTTTGTAGGAAACTCCACAGAATCAAAGGCATACTGAATTTGGGACCCAGAAAAATAAAAATAAGGAATCTGCGAACTTTGAACTTGCTTACTTCTATGTTGATAACAGTGCGAAAGACACTATATCTGAAGAAGCTGATGAACATTTAGTAGTCCAAGAAAATGACCCTATTAATCTTGATCCTGAGGTCAATGAGAATAACCTCCAAGTGAATTTCTTTCAGAAAACCCAAGCCAAGACTGCACAGTGATTAAGAATAAAAGGGGGACTGGTAGACCTAAATTGATTAAAACTGGCAAGCTGGGAAGACCAGCAAAATCCTGAAAGTGCAAGCTTGGCGTTTGAAGAGGAGGAAAATCCGTCATTACAAAAAGCCTTAAAAGCACCATATGCAGCAGAAGGGCAGAAAGCGATGGAAGCGGAGTTTAACGCTTTGACACAAAGCAAGACCTGGACATTGAAGCCATGTCCTAAAAATAAAACTGTCATTGGCTGTTGATGGTTATTCAGGACAAATTATGAACCAGATGGTAAGTCAAACGCCGCAAAGCTAGATTGGTAGCGGAGGGATATACTTAAAGTCCTGGGATCAACTTCCATGAAACTCTTTCACCAGTTGCTCGACTTAGCTCATGAACAATAGTTGCTGCTTTAGCAACAAAGTTGAGACTTACTTTTTAACAGCTTGATGTTGTAATGGCCTACACAAATGGAGATCTTAATGAGCTGATATATATGGTGCAGACGGACGGTTTCAGTACCCCTGGAATGGAACATCTAATTTGTTTGCTTAAAGAGTCTGTACCTGGACTGAAGCAGTCAATGGTTTAAAAAATTTAACGAAATACTAAAGACCTTCATGCTAAAACAATTAAATAGTGACAATTGTGTCTACTATATGAAAGATGTTTGTGTGACTGATCGTGGTTGTCTATGTAGATGATTTAATCATTGCGACAAATAACAAAGAAACTTACACAAGACTAAAAGATGATTTATCTCAAAACTTCTAGATGAAGGACTTAGGAAAACCGCACTACTCTCTTCGAATTGAATTCAAAGGCAATCACTATGTTACAGAGATCATATATAGATGATGTTCTCAAGAAATTTGGTATGTAAGACTGAAAACCACTGAACACTCCATTAGATGGAAACAGTAAGTTGTCCAAAGCCATGGAGCCGTCCACGAAGGAAGAGACAGAGAAAATGAGGACGTTCTATTCCAGAAAATCATTGGTTCTCTGATGTACCGTGGAGTATCGACAAGACCTGACATTGCATATGCATTGAGCTCCTTGAGCCAGTACAATCGAAACCCCGGGAAAGTACACTGGGTTGCAGCAAAACATGTTCTGTGATACCTGAAAGTTACAAGAAATCATGGACTAATCGACATCGGGTGGTGAACTGATTGGATATGTGGATGCAGATTGGGGAGGAGCTCAAGACGACCATTTTTCAAGTGGCAGGAAAGAAAACAATCCATGGTTCTTTCAAGCACTGAAGCAGAGTATTTGGCTCTCACGGACACAGCTAAAGAAACAGTTTACTTGCGGAACCTGTTAAAATAACTTTGTATTTTGAGTGTTGGTTCAAACTCAGCCCTTGTTCATTGTGACAATCAAAGATCAGAAAGCTCATGTATAATCCCGTGTGCCAAACATATTGACACTTGACATCACTATGTACGTAAAGTTTTCAAATGATGGGAAATCAACATGAAGTACATTCCAACAAACGACATGATAGTTGATGTGCTTACAAAACTCTGTTCAGACCGAGCCATCATAAGTGTGTGACATTAATATGTTAACACGTGTTTGAGAGGGGGTGTTGTGTATTGTAAATAATGATCAAACACATGTTCTATTGTTCTGTTTATCTTAGTGCCGCTAATGTTTGTTGTTTTATGCAAGATACAAGTGTTGTTTAGTAAACATAACCAACAATGTTGTTTAATAAATAAAACCAACAAATAATAATAATAATATATATATAAATTCAGTTAACTAGTTTTTGTGAAAGGGGCACCCCAAAATTACATTCCCACCTGCCTTCTGAATCCTACGGTCGACCCTGACTGCACTACTTTCCTAATTAATGACATATTTACTCCTCCCAATATTGTTCCAATACAGATAAGAAATTAAGGCAGAAAAAATATTTATTCTAGAATATAAGCAAACCAATGCTGGCATTTAATTTGAACTTTGCTATTTTCACACTTTGGTATGAAAAGAATGTTACAACACAGTTCCGTTCACCAAAGAATTACATAACAAAGCCCCATCCTTGACTCAAAGAACCTTTAAGTAAATATTAAAAAATAACGCTGTTTAGTTTCCAGCTTCAAAGATGATAACATCATGCGAGGAACACATAATTGGCCAATAAATACATAAACTTAGTTATTTTAGCTCTCAGAAAAGGTTCTTCCAATGGCAGATCAACTATAGTTTTTCGTCTTTTGCTGCAGGGTCAAGATGAAAGAGTTATCTGTTCACAAAGTTCAGCCTTCTTGACCTCTTTGTCAGGCCACGAAAGGTGAGATGATAATTTGGAGCAGTAAATTGCTTTATACAAGTTATACAAGATATATTGCTATATACGAGTTATATACCTTGCCTGGAAAATCTCAACTTTTAGGAGAGAAAAAAATTACTTCAAAATAAAGTAAGTCTTGTTTAACTAAGTGAGATAATTTGTTAGAAAACCACATTTAATTGACACCATGCGTAAGCCTGAACAAGTCCAACTCAACTCCTTCTAATGTTAACACCTATTTCAATAATTGCTTACTTTATTATCAGAAAATTTGTAACTGGAGATTTTTGCCTCAAGATTATGATGAATCTTGTTTTATATGCTTACAAACTCAAAGGGTTAATATTACAATTTAGTTTGTCCAATGGGCACTAGGGCTACAGTCATAATGGTTTGACAGCCAGCTTTGTTAAAAGTTGATCGATAGATTTTATAAGGACTTTTCATGAAGTTTATTTAAAAAATTTTTTTACATTCTAGCACTCAACTTGAGGGCAGTTTTCTAATGAGTGATTTTTAAAAACTCATATAAGTTTTTTGAAAACGGCTTTGACATTTTTTTAAAATGAATATAATATGGGGAGTATTTAATTTATAAATAAGAATGTATGTTCTTTTTTCTAAAAAGTTCAATTAAAGAATAAGTAATTTATTATTAATTGATTTGTGAAGATTTGTTCATTTCTTAAATACCATGCGTTTGCATTCTGAGTGATGAGTTGGTCAAATTGTGGCACACAAATATAGCTTTTAAGTTTCTCTGAAGCAATCTGTGGACATTTTGGATGCATTAAAACAACAATATTGTAACATAATGAGAATATTTTCATACGAGAGGAACTGCACGATACAAAACATTATAATACAAAGATCAACATTACAACGCCAGAGTTAAAATTTTGGTGATTTTTGTGTATAAACAACAGTCTATAAACATAAAATTAATTAATCAATAGCAAGTAAAATTATCTCATAAAATCCACTGCATGTGGTGGACATACATTTTGTTTTCCAATTATTTGTACTTTGTTAACAAAGAGCAACGATGATGTTGGTACCACTACACCACTTCAAGTATTGTCCATAGTATGTGCATCAACACCAACTATTAAGAATATGTACATATGAAGAAATTCAGTGCCGAGATACTCCCGCGTCACTTGTTGAGTGGAAACTTGAATCTATTTAGTTTGTCTAGGACCAGGGCCACTTCTGTTTCACTATCAAAGGCTTCTTTCAAGTGGTACGACTTGACACGGTCTTCTGAGTGGCATCCCAGGACTTCCCATCGCTCAAACAGTTTGAGGGCGTTCTTGATTGGATCCACACACAGACTTTCACCTACAAACAAGTGGTAATGTAGGCCAATGACACTTACTGTGCACTTGAATAAAACATTTTCAACATAACTAAATTAGAAATTACTTTAGGAAAAATAAATTTTTTCCTTAGTTGATGGTGAACATGTAGACATTTTATAAGTCACACCATTATTTATACTACACAATATTGATGTCTTGAGTACAGTTGGGTCAAATTCACTATTTTTCAAATCCAAATTTCCAATTTTACCTTTGAATCCAGAATCTTAGAATAATTATGGATATAAAAATAAATATAGTGAAGTAATATAAAACACAGATAGTTCTGTAACTAAATGTTAACATTCTTTATTATAATCCATTATCAGACACCAGGCTAAGTCTGTAGTGTGTTTGCCTACTGAGCTGAGGGTCCCAGGTTCGATTCCCGGCATGGTCAAGGACTATATGCCTGTCGTAGAAAATATATGGCTTGAATAAAAAACTGCCACAGGCTGGTAACAGTAATGGATGTAAGTAAATTTACACAATTATGGAAAGTATCATATTTTCATCCAACGTTAAATACTTTTAAAAAATATTTGAACTTCAATTTGGCTTCAAGAATCTCATATTATTCGAATTGAAATAGAGGACTTTGCACACTCAAACCCAATCATATGAACTTACCATAAAGCATATCACCGTCGTCCAGCTGAGTCTTCATCTCAGCCAATACCTCCATGACAAGTTCCCTCTCTGGAAGCTCTCTGTCCACCATCCTAGTGATCACTAACGCACTCACCACGTATACATCTAAGAGTGATCTCAAGAGAGTGTGTAGGAACTCCAGGTGACTCATAGACTTACTGCTGGTATCCACCTGAAACATCACAATAATACAACTATCCACCTGAAACATCACAAAAATACAACTATCCACCTGAAACATCACAATAATACAACTATCCCCATGGAACATCACAATAATACAACTATCCACCTGAAACATCACAATAATACAACTATCCACCTGAAACATCACAATGATACAACTATCCACCTGAAACATCACAATAATACAACTATCCCCATGGAACATCACAATAATACAACTATCCACCTGAAACATCACAATAATACAACTATCCACCTGAAACATCACAATAATACAACTATCCACCTAAAACATCACAATAATACAACTATCTACCAGCTCACTTAGCGCAACGTGACTCATAGACTTACTGCTGGTATCCACCTGGAACATCACAATAATACAACTATCCCCCTGGAACATCACAATAATACAACTATCCACCTGAAACATCACAATAATACAACTATCCACCTGGAACACACAATAATACAACTATCCACCTGAAACATCACAATAATACAACTATCTACCAGCTCACTTAGCGCAAGGTGACTCATAGACTTACTGCTGGTATCCACCTGGAACATCACAATAATACAACTATCCACCTGGAACATCACAATAATACAACTATCCACCTGAAACATCACAATAATACAACTATCCACCTGAAACATCACAATAATACAACTAATCTACCTGAAACATCACAATAATACAACTATCCACCTGAAACATCACAATAATACAACTATTTACCAGCTCACTTAGAACAAGGTGACTCACAGACCTCATGAAATGGAGGGAAAGGGTACACAGAATGCAGGTGGGTGAAGTGAGATTTTTGAGAAGTAGGATCAGTGTGACCAAATTTGACAGGATAAGAAATGATAGAGTAAGAAGAATAGTAAAGGAAGAAACAGTCCAGGACAGGATGGAGAAGGCACGACTAAGGGGTATGGCCATGTGAGAAGAATGGTCAAGGAAGAGCCAGTCTAGGACAAGATAGAGAAGGCACCACTGTGGTGGTATGGCCAAGTGAGAAGAATGGCTGAAGGGAGTAAAGAGGCGTGTGGATTGTGGAGAAAAGAGGAGAAGACCGAGCCAAGGTGGAGGGAGAGAGATGGTGGGATGGAAGTAGGTGAGGAGAGGACTGGGCCAAGGTGGAGGGAGAGAGATGGTGGGAGGGAAGTAGGTGAGGAGAGGACCGGGCCAAGGTGGAGGGAAGTAGGTGAGGAGAGGACTGGGCCAAGGTGGAGGGAAGTAGGTGAGGAGAGGACTGGGCCAAGGTAGGAGGGAGTGAGATGGTGGGAGGGAAGTAGGTGAGGAGAGGACTGGGCCAAGGTGGAGGGAGTGAGATGGTGGAGAGGCTTTTGTTCCAAACAGACCCACCAGGGGCTGGAAGCTGGTCATGATGATGATGGAGAGAAAGTGAAAAACTATTTAAGAAAATACGCCCTCAATGTTCCCAGCCAGGAGTTGAACTACCTCCCTGTCATTGGCAGACTGATGTGGTTTGTATTATTTTTTTGTTTTATAAATATTACTGTGCATATCCACTGAGCATATGTGACCAGAACCATGATTAGGGGTGTGATGAGTTTAACAAATGTGTCAGTTAAGATATTTTAAAATAGGATGCACAATGCACATTAATGTGTAATTTTTATGATTTCGTGCTTATCGTACATCATAACTTAACGAACTATGTCAACATGACAAAAAACTAAAGTGATTAAAATTGCATATTGTTTTAACAACTTAATTAGTTTAAGTTATACAACTACTGATTGTAACTTATAATAATTTTTCACATAAACTTTTTTTTAGAGATAGGTCGAATCCTATATCTCTAGAATTTAAATCTCTAATCAGATGCTTAATTTTTCTTTCGAATCTCAAATCCTTGGCTCTTTAAAAATATACAGTTTTAGAAGTGAAAATATTAAAAAAAATCAATGCACAAAAAGTTGTTTAGAGTTTGGTTCTTCTGACAAATGCTATATTGATTGTCATGTCTATTATGATGAAAACAAAGAAGCAAGTTTAATACTGTATTGACCCAAAAATAGCACAACCCAAGATTATATTAAATAACAATATTTTGAAAGGGAAAAAAATATTTATTAATGAAAGTGAATCTTTCTGCTTTTAAATGATCATATTATTTACAAGTTTTACTAGTAAGATTTTGAATTTTTCCAGTCTATGGCCGGGTCAGTTTAGTAAAATGCCTCCATCTTCCTTGTCCTCTTTTTTGCACAACGCTCCTCCCATCTCTTTCTTGGCCTTCCTTGCAGTCTTTTTTCCTAAATAATTTATTTCACATTGTTTTATTCGGCATCCTCTTCTTCAACTTCATTACCTGCCCTTACAGTCTCAGTCTTGCTTCCTCTACTATCTCATGTACTCCAACCTCCTCATTACATGACCATACTGTCTTAGTCTTGCTTCCTCTCCTATCTCATGTACCCCTACTCTTTTCCAGATAACTTCATTCCTAATCTTGTTTCTCCTCATGACAGCTAACATACTCCTCACAAACTTCATTCCCATGGCCTCCACTTTCCTGGTCACTCTTACATTCACTGTCCATGTTTCTGCTACATGTGTGACAATGGATACAAAGTATGCCTTGTACAGCACTTCCTTACACTTCAAGGGCACTTCTTTTCTCCATAACAGGTCTCTTTTACACACCTTCAAAACAACTCTTCCTGCTGTCCTCTCATACATTAAATCCTCTCTACTGTCACCTTTCACCACCTATCCAACTGTATAACTTTACTATAGCTTATCCTCTTCCTTGTCATTACCATCACTTCACACTTTGCTATGCTATATTTCACTGCACATTTTTTCACTTCCTCATTACATTCTTGTAGTTCCTCTTCTTCTCCCTACAAACCATCAAGTCATCAGCAAACATCATGGCTTTCATGCTTTCCTCTCAGAGTTTTCCTGCCACTTTATTGATGACCAATTCATGACAAATAGTAATGTTGGAAGGGCAGTTCCCTGCTTCACTCCATTTTTTATTTGGAACAACTCTGTCCTCCCACTCTACGTCTTAACACACCTCCTGTTATCCTCATACATGCTCTTCACTCCCATTACAACTCTTCTTTCACTTCTGCCTCCATTGCTTTACAAACTTCATTTCTATTTAGGCTATCAAATGCCTTTTCCACATCCATAAATACCATTACCAAAGCTTTCCCAAATTTATAACTTCTTTCCATCAGCTATCGTATGGCCAAGATCAAGTCTATTAAAGACATCTGTTCCCTATGTCCGTGCTGTTCCTCTCTCTAACGTCCTTTAATTTTGTATATCATTGTATTTTCCAGTATCTTATATATTTTTGTATAGTGGCACATCAACGTTATGCCCTTATAATTTGTACACCTATTTCAGTCTCCTTACTTGAATATTAGTAATATAACTCCTATTTTCCAGTCTTCTGGTACCTTGGTCTCCTTCCAAACCACTCCCAGCGCCCTGTATAACCATTGTGTAACTACTTCACTTGCAGCTCTTATCATTTCCTTAGTCAATTCATCCACACCTGGTGCTTTTTCTTGTTTTTTGTTCTTTAATGCGTCCTCCACCTCTTTATATGTGGTACCTCTTTTCTTCTCTTATGCTATTTCTACCTGCTCCTCTGTTTCGCTTACATCCCTTTCCTCTTCTGGGTTAAACATCTTCTCAAAATATCTAGTTTATATTTCCTTTCCTTCTTCTCCTGTCTTCATCGTTCTTCCTTATTCATCACCATTCTTACTTCTTTCCACGTCTTGTTCCAGCATTTCTATCCAGTTTTACATCCAATCCTTCCTGGCTTCACATACCACTCGATTTGTTCTAATCTTCTTATTTCTATATTCTTCCTGTTTCCTCACTCCTATTCTTCGAGACTCCTGAATGTTTTCTTCTCTTCTGTTGCTTCCTTCCCCCTGTCGTTCCACCAGGGTGTCTCCTACCACTTCCTCTTATCACTTGTCCTCCCACATACCTCCTCTGCTGCTTCCACCAGACTGTTCTTAAACCTTTCCCATTTGACCTCTACACTTTGTATCTCCTCCTTGGGCATTAAGCTTCATGTCTTTCTTAGGTACATCTCTCTTTCCTCTTCATTTTTTACCCTCCACACCCTTATTCTTCTTTCTCCTACATTCCCGCCCCTTTATGTCTGCCACCAACAACCTGTGCTCACTATTTAAGGACACACTTAGTATTACCTTGATGTTTATGGTCCACCCTTTCATTTCTTCATCCAAGTGAAGTTAGTCTATCACCGAATGTTGCTCCCCATCCCAAATGTATCTAGTGATATGACTTTCTCTTTCCTTCTTATACTGGTTGTTTGCCACTTTCATTTTATTTCTTGCGCATAGATCCTCCAACAGTCTTCTACCCTCTTTGATTTTCTGTCTCCATCCTTCCTTCCCTAACAATCCCTCTAACCCCCCTCTCTCCTTTCCTACTTTTGCATTAAAATCCCCCATTACTACCTACCACTCATTTCCCAAATGCCTTTCTAGATCTCCCTCAAACTTGTCCTTCCTCTTGCTGGACATCCCACATGTGGAGCACACCCTCGTATCAAGACCACCTTTTCCCCTCTATCTCTATCTATGATATAACTACATGAAGTCCTCAAAGATACAGCATTTGTTATTTATTATCTAAGGGTGCGATTATAGGCCACAATATGGCTTTATAAAGAATGTTTTTGTGAAAAAAAGCGGCCTTTTTTCGGGTCAATATGGTATACTGTATTATGTAACCCAATTTTGTCTTACTTTGTGATTTTGTTACTCTCTCAAATACAAAACTCTTTCAATTCCGTTTATTAATTGCTTAAAAGTGTTATATGATGTCAATGTAACTGTATTAGAGATACTTTTTAGTAGAGTTGGGTCACTCGAATCTTCGAATCCTCAAATCCAGCGAATCCAGACAAGTATTCAAGATTCGAGGATTCAGGGTTTTATTAGATTCAATGGTAGGATCTTTCACCTCACGAACAATCTTGTAAATATTTTAATGAACACATTAAAACTCTTCAAAAACTGAAAATCAAAACTAGAATTATAAATAAACTCGAAATAAATCAAACAAATTATGGTATATTTTAAAGAGAAATAAGAACACATTACACATGATATAAAGTCAGCCGCCATGACGTATATGTTTACTCGCCAGCAGCCAAAGTGATGACTAAATAAACATGACTGTTAATTCTTACTACACTACTGGTTTTAATTATCTACAACTATGCAAAGAACCCCAATTTATTTCATACAATCCTTAGGTTAGATATTTTGCTGGGTTTTGTGAAAAATAAATAATCTCAACATTTAGACACTGATAAAATTTTATTTACGCCTACCAGCCTACGTATTGTATATTGATTATTTGTTTGAAATCGATTCAGGTAATCTGATCATTTAGTAAGTGCCATCAAGTTTTAAGAGTCAAATGACGACTTGCTAATTCATACTTTGTTTTTAAATTGATTTTAAATAAGAGTTTATTATTCTTTTTCAAATATGTTATTGAAGTAATTGTAAAAATATTCAAACGCAATCTTGCCTAATAAAATAGAAATGAACATATTGCAAGAGTTGAAATTATGTTTGTGTTTTAAATATAATGTATTCTCAGAAATTGAATATATTTCTTGTTTTCTACACGAAAATAGATAATAGATATAAAAGAAAAGAAAATAATAATAATAAGCTACTTAGGCATTATTGAGTTCACTATTTCCAATGTATGCTTAATTATTAAGCATGTTGTTTAAGTCTTTTTTTTCTTCTAAATCTGTTTGTATTTTTATTTTAGCTTTCTTATCAAAATAAATTATAATACCTCAAAATGATTAAAGTAGATCAAAAGGTAACTAGGCCTAATCTGTTTATTTCACATGTTTTTTTTAGAAACTTTACTCATTCTAACAACACTTTTAAAAATAACTAAAAGACACTCAAATTTTGATTGATTTGAATTCTAAGCAATAATGTGAGTCTAAATTGTTTAATTTGGATGGATTTTAACCAGTATTTTAGGAGGGGTGGTAATGGTTGATTAAAATTGAAAGCATGATTGAAATTAATCTTAATTTACAGCTTTGACCTATATTGTGTAATTTAGGTCTATTTGTAAATCATTAAAATTTCTAACAATTTGCTAGGATTATGATTCGAGAATAAAATGTAGATTCGGATTCAAGAAATAGTGAATTCGACCCATCTCTAGTGTTTAGAGATTTTTATGAACCTTGAATCTCTCGAATATCATATGATTCAATTAAGCTTGGCTATGAATTGAAAAGTCGACTCGGCAGACCTAGATAACTAACCTGATAGTGCGGGACTCTGAAGTAAGGCTCATCATCGTCAGAATGATCAAACTCGTGCTCAAGATGCTGTGCAAACCTCTTACTCCATTGTTCCTCGTCGTTCAACGTGTTCTGCAACATGAACAATTCAAAACAAAGTTAGTTTGGATCAGTGGTTCTCAAACCATGGTCCGTGGCGACATGCTAGGTGGTCCGCACAAAATGAATGGTTCAACACAATGCTATTTTATCTAAACATCGTATCTTAGTACCTGTTAAGGTTACATGCTTTGTACTGATTATGCTATTGGTTTTAGGAATAAGGAAAGTTATATTTTATAGGAAGTATACCTGCATTTGCGTGGAGGGAGATTTGAAAATCACACTCAGTACATCGGACTGGGAATCTAATCTGGATCTCTCTATCAATGGAAGTCTGGTCTAATGCAATAGTAGCGTGTTAGATCATATTGCCATTGAAGTGGGTCACAATCGTATTAACTGTTTAAAATTGTCTATTATAGTTTGAGGCATCATCATCATCATCATCATCATCATCGTTTCCAGCCTGTGGCCGGGTCAGTTTAGTATTACTATAATGTAACGATATCAATATGAAACAAAATTGTTGTATTAATCTTTGAAAATTACTCAGCAATTAGCTATTATTTATCTGAGCACTTCAATCAAAATCAAAACAACACTCTGTGGCAAGACAGATTTGTTTTTGGGTTATGGGGCACATAAAAATGTAGAGATTCATCATAATCTCGATGCATAATTTTTTCTTTTTATTATAGATATATCAAAGGAGTATAATATTGACAGGCCGGCTCTGCTAAGTCAACTATACTTTGTTTTACAGGAGAGTCCAACTTTCATAAAAACAAACACTACATTATTAATTATCTATCAAGTGACATCATATGTCTTGAGTTAAAAGTAAAGTTAGTATTTTTTCTAGCTGTCATATAAGTAAAGTTTTTCCTTTGAAAATTGAACTGTAAAATGTGTAAATGAAACAAAGTCATATAAATACGCTGTCTTTAATGCTTGATAAACAATCTCATTAGAGAATGTGTTGCTTCCACACGTGACAGGTAGGTAATACATTAAGGTGAACGTGCGCATCAAGTGGTCAAGCCTTTTAAAAAAGTTGGATTTTTTAAAAATTTTGTTTTATTATTTTGTCAGTAAAATTAGGAACTGTGCTGAATTTTATCCCAGAATTTAAGTGTCGACCCTGTTTAACTAAAATGATATTTCAATTAAACCTAACAAATAACTATTGACAGACAGAACACAATGAGTCAAGTGTCAAATAGCCCCCTTCATCTCTCCCTCCCCAGTTGGCTAATAAAATGGCTGTCTGTCTACCAGAGAGATTAACAGTGATGGGTCAGCAACAATAAACACATTTTGTTACCCCGTCTGAAACGTGACAAGAAATAGCCAATCCCAGCCGACTTACAGGAATGGATACATTTTTATACCTTTTACCAAGCATTAGGGGATCCCATCCACCCTTATTGTTGGGGGAGGGATCAAGGTCAAGAACCACAACTGTTTGAAAACTGAATTACCTTAAAGTTATTTGGAGTGGTGCTCATGTCAAAAATTACAAGCTATATATAATGCTCTGCCTCAAACATTTTTTTGAAATTTTGATATCCAACAAATTTTCTTGAATGTCCCTAAAAAAAATTTAAAGTATTTTTCACTTGGGTTTTAAAAAATATTAAATGTTTGTAACTAATTTTAGCTGAATATTTTTTGAAACTTGGATGCCTCTGGAGTTTTGAGGTAAAGCTTTCAGCTCGATGTTCGAGAATATCAAAGGGGAATAAACTATCTAGAGAGGTCAAATATTCTCCAGCAGAGGGAGGAAGGGTCTCTCTGGGGATAAGGGTCAGTGCCCCCTGGTTCCCCCACCATTGAACCAGAACTATCGAACGAAGGCTTCTGGTAGAAATAAACATTTATAAAATATACAAGTTATGGATGGAACCCTTGAATCCTTAAAGAAATTTGAGACTCAAACCATTAATTTTTTTTCTTCAATATTTTAAGTGGAATTTGTTTTAGAGATGATCTTTGGTGGTTCAGAATCAATTATAATTATACTACAAGTGCAACAACCAGGTTCCAGACCAGTAATTTAACACTTGACTGAATGTATATGACTATAAGAAGGATTGCTAATAGTGGACTAGACCCAACACTAATATAAACATAATTTATTACAGTCAACAATGACATTGTTAGTCTAATTTTATGGGTATCCATACACTATTTCAAAGTGATAGTTGCAGATAACATGACATGACAGTGACATATAAAGATTTTTACTATTGATCAATAGTATATCAATTATATAAATCAATTTATTTTATGAAATTGATAAAATTAAAAAGAAAGGAAAAATAAAAGACAGAAGAAAGGAAGAAATCACATTTATTCATTGGATCCTTCCCACATTTTTCCCCTTTCCCAAGGTGGGCTTTCTTAATTAAATTTGCACTAATTAGTTTATTTTTCCTTTTAAATTATTTTTATCAATTTACATGATTATAAAATCATTTAACCACTGGGCCTCCTCATTGTTAAACATTTTAATTTCGTTTTAGTAAATGTTGTAGCTGTCAGCTGTTTTTCCCATCTGAATATGACAATACATTTGCAGACATGCCACATGCGTTGATTAGTGAACATGTCAAGTAGAGTGATTTTTCTGCAAATTTAATACCAAATTGAGCTCAAGAAAATGAATGTAACTTACGTTTGTTTACACCTTTGAATAAATAATATTTTATATTGTCAAATTTCTGAAAGATGGAAAAATACAAGAACTTTTTCCAATTTTTTGGTTTTCCCAATCAATGGCCATTATAGCTTACATGAATCTTAAAATTTAGAAATGCAGATTTTAATAGATTATAATTCAGAAATTAACTTGATATCCATTACTGTTTCCAATTTGTGGCCTGGGTCAGTTTTTTTATTCAAGCCATATATTCTCCACTACCAGCTTGCTAGGCCTGTCGTAGCTTCATATGACTTACAATCTATCTTAAGTCTAGGACAGGCACCACAACCAGTCCCCGGTCATTAATTCATCACTGTTAAGGATACACCCACATTTCACCAATGATACATTTTTCGGCCTTGCTGGGAATCGAACCCGGGACCCTTTGCTCAGTACAAACATTCTATCGACTGAGCTGAGGTGTAAGATCCTAATCCAGAAATCTGAGGTTTAAATATTGCCTGGTACGTAGAGTGGTTCTGCATTTTGATACATTCGTTTGTAAATCACCCTCCCCATCTTGTGTCCTTATTAATCTTTCTTCCTTATGTATTCTTGAATTACCTAGTGTGTAAGTTGAGTGCCGCCGAAACAAACATTGAGATACATAGTACTATACAGGACAACAATTCCACAAACAAAATGGGGTCTCACCTCTTCTGGTTCTAACAATATCTCCTTCACTTTAAGATTCTCTATAGCTTCCATGACGAGAGAGTCCAGATACTGACAGGGTTTCGAGAAGATGAACTCAAACTGAAGTATGTCGAATAGCTCCAGGGAGTACTCTATGAGCTTATCTTGGCCTATACTAACTGTCTCATTGGTGGACGGGAGACTTCCATTCCGATTCTCCAAAAATATGGAGTAGATTGCTGTCACTGAAACATAAAGTAGGCAGGATTCAATGATAAACTCAACAGTATTATCAGAGTTGGATGATTTTAATAGTTGATTGGTTGGAGGTTGTTCTTTTGTTAAATTTAGTAAAATATTAGAGATGGGACCTTGAATCCTCAAATCTCTCAAATTCTTAAGGATATTCAAAATTCAAGATATTTTTTTCTTTCAAATTTTCCAAGTGAAATTAGTTTTAGAGCTCTGATACTGCGTATTGATGATTCAGAACCAATTATAATAATAGGATGAGTATAACAAACATTAACAACCAGGCCCCAGAGCAGTAATTTAACACTTAACTGAATGTATTTTATATTATTATATTATCAGTGCCATGCCGTGCTATGACAGAGAGGCGGCCGCATGAGTGGCACCGTAAGGGGGCGGTATAAGCAGCAAAACCAAAGAACCATTCAATAATCAAAAATCTTCACGCAACACTTTTCTATATTGGTCTATCTTATTCCGATATTGATGTAAACGATTTATGATTTATCGCTCGCCTCTGCCTAAGCACTTTCGGTACCCTTTGATTTTGGTTTCTGGTGCAGGTGCATTGTCGGCGAGCGCTTGCTGAAAGACTTTTGATCTGACAGCACGAAGCTATTATGTTTGTTTGTAATATATCGCGCGGCCGCTCCTAAAAGCTGAGGCGGCAATTATCAAAGACAATTGCACTTGTTACATGTTGATAGTTCTGCTTTGAGCTTACAATTATTGACAATATTTGATTTTAACGTAAGTTTGTCTCGAGGAGTGGCAAGTGGCTGTGTTTAAATCAGTAAATCAGATATATAATATATCGTATTGTATCAGTACAATATTTTTGCATTTATACTAATTCAGTTTTTGTATTTAAAAGTAGATCAGGTAAGAGAATTATTATTTTTTTTAAAGCAAATGTAGTTACTTATTATCATTGAAAATAATTATGTTATTGAGTTTACATTGGCTGCCACTCTAAACTAGAAGGGTAAAACTGTAGTAGATTGTTGTAGTTGATATCATTATTTTAAAGTAGTTTATATTTAAAAAAAAAAAAAAATATTCGTACATTTTGTACAGTTTAAAAAAAATCCCAATCGAAGGTTATTTTAAAGAAAAGAAATTTAAGGGGCGGCATTCCGAAGACTTGCATCATACTGAGAAAATCTACCGCACGGCCCTGTATATTATATATATATTTCCTCTTATGTCCATAATTATTCAAATTCAGATTTGAGATTCAAATTTGTAAAATATTGGATCTGACCCAACTAATTTTTACTTAGTAATTGATAGAGTTAGTAATTGCTGTCCATTTTAAATTACATATATATAACTTTTTTACATCCATTATAGGCCTGTGGCATAGGTCAGTTTTTTATTCAAACCATATATTTTCCGCTAATATATATATATCAGGTGAATTGATGGTATGGGAGGAGAAGGAAGAGGAAATACAGGAACAGCTACAGGAATGGAATGAGGAGGTGAGAAAGTGTGAAATACATTTAGTATGGTGATAAGTGAAGTGAAGGTGACGTCGAGGCAGAGAACAAAGCCACGAAGAAAGGTGATAGAACTGGATGGAGTAGAGTTGAAAGAAGTAAAGAGCATAAAAAATACTTAATAGTGTGATTGAGGCAAAAGGGGGCAGCATAAAAGATATGAGACGAGGGCAGCAGGGAAATGTTTTCTACAGGTGTGCAAGAGAGCTATTATAGAAAAGAGAAGAGCCGCTGAAGTGTAAGAAAGTGCTGTGTAGAACATACTTCATATGCATAGATACCTACGCAGCGGAAACTTGGAATATGAATAAAAGAGAAACGAGGAAAACGGAGGCCGTGGGTATGAAGCTTTGAGGAGCATGCTGGCTGTCACCAGGAGAGATAGGATTAGGTATGAAGCTTTGAGGAGCATGCTAGCTGTCACCAGGAGAGATAGGATTAGATATGAAGCTTTGAGGAGCATGCTAGCTGTCACCAGTAGAGATAGGATTAGGTATGAAGCTTTGAGGAGCATGTTAGCTGTCACCAGGAGAGATAGGATTAGGAATGAGGCTTTGAGGAGCATGTTAGCTGTCACCAGGAGAGATAGGATTAGGAATGAGGCTTTGAGGAGCATGCTAGCTGTCACCAGGAGAGATAGGATTAGGAATGAAGCTGTAAAGTTGAGAGTTCGGGTACATGAGATAATAGAGGAAGCAAAGATGAGATTGAATGGACAAGTAGTAAGGATGGAAGGGGAGAGGATTCAAAGATTAATGGATAATGAGTATGAAGAGAAGAGACTGCATGGGAGACCAAGGAAGAGATGAGATGAACAGATAGCAGCAAGTGTGCAAGTGAGAGTAGGAGAGTGGAAGAGAGTGCAGGAGGAAGAATGGTGGAAGGACAGAAGGAGATAGAGGAATTTTACTGAACAGACCTGGCCACAGGCTGGAAACAGCTCATATTTATGAATATATATTTGCACACACACACCCATATTATTAAAACCAAGACTATATTTTATGTACTACCTCATGCCACTGTCATGGATATTTTATACAACATTTTTACCAAGTGTTGTTTAAAGAAAAAAATACATTTCACAATCAGAGTGTTCATTTATTAACTAACAGCACAGTCCTTACAATGAACTCAAACATACTGAATCGAGCTGTAGTTTGAAAACTCCCTTAACATCGGTGTCACTGTTCACCACCACCCTTGCTCTAGCGGCCAGAGGAAGAGGTAGAACCCAAACAAATAACTCCCTTCAGTTTCACAATATCCCGATTATACTAAACAAAGTCAAATTAAGTTACGGCTTCAACCCGTTCAGTTTGAAATGATGATGTGTATATATACTATTAAAATCAAGTGACTATGTTTAAATCTAACTTAAGGGGTTGTGCTCGTTTTGTTTTTAAATTGGCACACAATTCTCAGCTCACTGATTGAGCCCAGGTAATTTAGTTTGGTCCAGGAAAACATTACCAAACACTCACAACCCAGCTGCTATACCAGGAGTGTGCAAATGATTTGGTCGTAAACAGTGATACCAGGTCAATTACGAAAACATGCATACTGACCAAATATTTTTCAAATCATTTTACCAAGAGGTGTTCTTTATGATTGTGCTTTATCTAGTAAAATGTAAATAAAAAACAAAACAATCTTACCTAGAACAGCATCAATGACGTATTGCGAAAGCAGAGCATTACTGTAATATGACAGTTCTATAACGTTAGGAAGCATAGTGACTGGCGTAATCATTGCACCGTCTGAATGACGCTCCCTTTTGATAAGTCCTGGGCCCAGTAAGTCCACCTGAAATCATATTTTTCATTGAGAGTCAATTCCTTTCTCCTTTTTTTATATAGTGGTTGAGTTTAGATTTAAAAAACACACATAAAACGAAAATATAAAAGGGGAGATATATTTAAACATTTGTATACCTTTGAGAGTAAATCTTTTACTTAAGTTATGTAAGTATTTAACTTCATTAGATATCAGAAACTAAAAAACGTTTATAGTTATACCAAAGAATAAAAAATAAATAAAAATCAAATTTACCAAGTATTAAATCATATATTCAAAATAATAAAATAATTATGAATTACATTATAGCAAAGATGTATTATTATCTACAAATGAAGCTTCATTGAATCAAACATTTATAAATAAAAAATAAATAAAAAAGTTATAATAAACAGTCATTGAGAACACAAGTATATTCAATTCACGGAAATAGGACCGTTAAATGAACATGTATTGTTTTGAATTAACGATATTGTAAAGAAAATTTAAGTACTGTACTGATAGAAACTTAAAATACTTAAGTAGGGCTACTTGGAAATAAAAACTTTTCTGTAACTATTATTGGTCAAATAAAAGCGATAAGCTTTGTAAAAATAGTATAAAACTATTTTTTTTTAGATATTTAATAACAAGTGTTAAAGCAGAGAAAATCTGACTTGCCTGATACCCTAATCCCCCCTCAATGCGAAACTTGAACTTGACCATTTCAACACACACATGATCGCTTGACACATTAATCTCACAATCTTTTATATATTATATTTTAAACACACTGAAAATCAAAACAAAAACCATTCATATAAACCCGAAATAATAATAATAATCCCCTAGTTTTGATCCAAACTAAAGAATCAGTGAATGTCTCCATACATGGACATTTGGCGCCCATCCCGCTATCCCCTCCTACACATGTCGAACCCATCACACAATATTTCAGTACAAATATTGTATTATATTTAGAAGAAGGTACAGAAAAGTGGATAAAAACTAATAAAAGGGACAAACACAGAATGGCTTTTACAGTGAAGCGAACACAGTTCACAATTTACATTGCTGCCAATGAACAAAGAGGCAATGGTTACTTCTTGAACAAATAATAAAATAATTTTCTTAAAGAGGCAGCCAATGGCAGCAACGAAAGCAACGTAAAGTGTGAACTGTGTTGTTCTTTTCATTGTAACAGCCATATTGTGTTTATCCCTTATATATGTTTCTATCCACCTTTCCTTTATCTTCTTCCAAATATATTTTACAAACTACCTCTAAAAGCGAAAAGAGGTTTTCCTCAAAGAGATATATTATATATTCTACTACACATATTGATAATCTCATGGCAAGAATTTGTATGAATTAAATTAGGTACATTTTTTGAGATTAATATAAATTATCAACTTATCACAAAATATTTTATACATTTTTGCAATAAAAAAAACACCCACACACACACATATTTAAGATGAACATTATTTTTAAAATGTTTTCAAACTTCAATTTGTAGTCAGGAATATTTAATATATTTGGTCTGTGTGTTAATTACAATTCAACTTAGGGAAATTTTCGAGCGGAAAATAGGAGTTTCTTGCATAAACGGGGGGAAAAGAGTCATTTTCCCCTTAAGACTTATTTTTATTTTTCAGATTCATAATTTTAATCTAAGCTTAACCTTTTCATTCAGTCAAAAACATTCTTTAAAAAAAATTAAAAGCTTTTGGCAATTTTATCAAAAAAGGATCAAATTTGAGTTAAAAAGTTGTGGTAGTTGTGAAAAATATTTTTGAATTAGGTCAGAAAAAGGGACAAAAACTCTAAATCTGTTGCAGTCATAGGTCTGAACAATAAAGTTAAATTCTGTAATCTTTTAGAATTTTTCAAAGGAAAAAAAATTGTACTCAGAATTTTATTATTAAATCATCTTTAAATTTTATGTTTTCTAAATAAAAACTAAATATTTTATCTAATAAGTGTTGACTAAAGTAAAGTAAAAAACTTAAGCTAATGCAACTAATATAAATTGTATATTTTTAACCAAACATTTTAGTCATCAATATAAATACATACTAAACACATATTTTAAGAATGACTTAAAAATCTTCGGTAAAAAAATTCATGGTGTGAATTTTACTAACTTACACAATTAAACATTATTATATTCGAATTGATTTGAATAAATAAAACTAAGCCAACAAAAACAGTTCTAACTGAGGCAGTTTGCTCAATTACCTCTTACAATTTAGTTACTAAACCTCTAAAAAAAAAGAGCTGTTGGATTCAGAAAATATTAGTTTATCGAACTGTTACTATCTATGACACAAAAACATTCCAAACAGTAACATTAACTTAGTAGACATGTCTTTATGTAAATATAATGCATTCATGGTAAGAATTACTCTGAAAGGTTTTTTTCCCTACCATTATCCTACTATATAATAGATTTCTGGTAGGAAAAAAGGCCTTTCAGAAATCAATTTTGACGCTGAACAGACTTTAAGTGTGATGAAGGTTTATTTTGTGCATAAATTGATATTTCAAAGCCACTTTTACCATTATTTTGTGCTAAAGAAATGTTTTCTTGCCTTATATATACTCAAGGATACATATTGTCATCAATTATATGCAGCCTAGTGTGTTTATAATATTTAATCGCTCTAAGTTGTGTTGACTAGGTAGTTGTAAAATAAAGCAGCTGACATTTTGGGTATCAATCTTCTTAAGGTAAAATTAATTTTTCTTTTTTTAAATTAATAATATTTTTAATGCACATTGCATAAAAAACATGACAATGATAAAGGGTCCTTTTGTTTAAATTTTTAAAATATTATTTTTTTCTGAAAAATACTGGGAAATAATATTCCCCGTTCAAGTTTTGGGAACATCCAATTGCCAGAATTTTCCCCTGAAGTTTGAGATTTTTCCCAGGCCTAAATTTCATTTGGTTTCAATCAAAATTAAAAAAGTTAGTTTCATACAGGCAGGTGCCAAAAATTACCCAAAGAATATTGCTAGTTAATACTTTTCCAATTTTTACTATTTCCCAAATATAGCCAAAATAATTGTCTTTTAAAATGTGTGCATTCCTGTTCCAAGACATTTCCTTCCTACCTATTCCTAAGTACAGATGAAGGGAGGACTTACAGCATGGTTGATGACATCGACAGACTCCCCAGTAAATCCCAGGTCTCTGTCTGCCCAGTCGAGCTCTTGTCGGAACTGGTCCAGGGCCTCCGCTAGCAGCTCTAGTGTTGTTCCCTGACGGAACTTTGTCAGAAGAAGGAATGCGACCGCGTTGGTCGACATGATGGCCTGTGCTCTGGTACAGTCTTTTAACACGAGGACCAGTTCAGTTAGAGAATTCATTTATAAAAAGAGAGAAAAGCACATACAATATTGAAGAAAGTTTCTCCGTTTTATTTTTAAAGATAATTTATATTCTCCCCACATTAATTAATTAATAAGCTTGGGACCTGCCAACTATAATCAATTTTCAGATCTCTTCATAGTTTGATTAATAAACATCTCCTTTGCGTATCTGACATGGAAGAGAAGACAGCCCTCTAGGATAGGACTGGAGATCCTTTTTTAGAATGTATGTTCATTTTGTTGATATTTTTGAAAACATTATTTTGCATGTTTATGAATTTTTTTTACAGCAAAATGATATATGGGAGATTTTCTTAATCATCGCATCTTACTACCTGTTTGGGTTATATGCTTATGTATTAATTACTCAAAGAGGAAGGTTTTATTTGTAGTAAATGTACCCACATTTGTGTGGAGGTAGAGTGGAAAAACCACCCTCAGTACACTCGACCAAGATTCGAAAGTCAAATAATTATAATGATAATAAAATACCTGCTTTGATGGCCACATTGTCTAAGCGGGTATTTTATTATCATTATTAATTATAATAATTAATAACGTCAGACCTTCGGTGGCTGCCTGGTCTAAGCCGCTACTATCATAATAGATTAGACTCCCCAAGGCAGGGAGATCAGGGTTCGATTCCGCTCAGGTGCATTGAGGATGGTTTTCCCTAAATGCTTTTCCACTCTCCCTCTAAGTAAATGTTGGCACACTTCCTCTAAATTAAACATTCCTAATCCCTATTACATTAGTTTAATTATAATTAGTACATAGGCCTATAAAATGGGTAGTAAAAAAACTTCAGAGTTGATAAACTTTTAAGTTTTGAAATTCCACAACAAAAAAACCCAAGCCTTTTCTCAATATTTTACATGTGAGAATGTGAATAAATCTTGTTATTTTAACTGTTTTGTTTCAAATTCTCAGTGTGAGAATTATAAAAGACAAATATATCAAAGATCTACAAAAATTTGTAGGAACTGAAGATAAAACTAATAATTTAAAAAATTGTTGAGGTGATCATTGGCTGATTATGGAACAGTCAGTTAAACTGAAGATTGTCACCGATATTTTGAACTGTGTAAGCGTGAAGTCACTTGGCGAAGATTCACCAGTTTTCAGACAACTTGGTCCTTTGACAAATAAAAGGTACAAAAGTACCAAACAAATTTAAACACTAATTCATGACTACCGGACTACGCAAATAATTTCTAACCTTAATCAGTTTTATATATATTAACTGAGAACTAAATTTAATAACTTTAAAATATTTGTCATTTGCCAGTATTGTTTGGTTTTAACTTTTAAGGCTATTATTTAAGATGTAAATAAAAATAAATTATCAGCTACTATTCTTGAAAAACATGAAAACAAATAAACAGGACCTTAGCCTTTAAATAACGTGATGCTAGTTTTGAAATAATTATTATAATTTACTAAAATATTAATAATTTACGCTCATAGTTGGACATTTTAAATGTATATCAAAAAGGTATCTTATCGATATTGTAATTCTCCCTTTACCACTCTCAAATAGTTGTGACAGCCTATCTAGATTTTTTTAATCTATCAATATTTTGACTTCAAATTTAATTAATAAAGAGAATTTTACTCAGAAATTTATGTGTGTCATTTTGCATATCATTTTCGTAATATTGTAAAGAAAATGAACAATATCAGCACCTGTAATGGCAAGATCGGCAACAGGGATTGGCTCAGCCTTAAAAAAATTATTGCAAAAATATTTGAGCACTTGCAATGATTTCATAAAATGGTCCTTTTTTCCTGTTACACAAAATTCCCTGCCTTTTCCGGGTTTTCCTTGGCTGTATCAACCCTGAACTGTTACCTTAATTATCAGGGTCCGGATTTTGATAACATGTAAGATTTTTTTTGGTTCATAACACACAATGGTAATAAGTACATAAACTATGTTCCTGATCCCCTGGTTGGAGAAATATATATTTAGATTTTTTTGTAATTTTGGAATTGAAGGTCAAATTTTCTTGGTTTGTGTGATTTTTAAGTCAATATTAGGCAATTTTGAGTAATTTTAGGGTGTTCATGTTGAATAAGTATATTTTTTAATACCAGTGATATTTTATAAACATCAGTTGTCAATGTGAGAAGATAATGTAGACAGTAAACTTTATATCCTCTTTGCTTGTTTGATTGTAAAATACACATTCCTGGTGAAACAGTGCAATTGAGCTGAAGAGGGTTGCGTTGGGAGGGAATAGATTTTTTCTGATGCAGATATTTGCAAATCAATATTATATTTACCAGAGTTAGAGAGTTAAGTGATTAAAAACATCTGTCAGGGATTCAAACCTTGATCTGCCTCATTATTGGCAGTACAGACAAGACAATGCTGAAAATCACTTGGTACGGCATTTATTTCAAGTCTAAAGTGCTATTTAGCTATTAGTAGGAAGAAAATTGCAGGAGGAATTATATGATTTCAGACCCAGAGAATCATTGTATTAAGACAAAGAATGGAGACACGGTGGGAGACTTGGAAAGGTATATGACAGTCTACCTATAGGTTATGGTAGAAAAAGAAAATAGATAAAACATTAATTCAATTGGTGAGAGCCCTGTATGATAAGTGCTCCAGTTGTGGGAAACAGGATGGCTTATAAATGAAAGAGGGTTAAGAAAAGAAAGTTTTCTGTCACCTCCACTATTTATAATGACCATGAATGAAACATTGAAGGAGGCAAAGGAAATGTATGAGGCTGGATAAATGAAGATTATGCCATTTACTAGGGGTCTGCGAGCTTAGGTTTTTTCATGAGTCGAACTCGAGTCGAGTATTTCCAAAAGCTCCCGAGATCGAGTCACATTCAAATATACTCATAATTTTAAAACGTTAAGAGTATATATATATACATATATTTATTTTAAATGTTAGGTATTACATTTTTAAAATCAAAGATTTAAAAAATAATAAACACATGTTCTTAAAATATCAATGACACTCATTTTTAGAAATATAAAGACTTTTAGAAAAAAGTTAATAAATGGAAATATCAGTTTTTAGTTTATAAATCACACATTAAAAAACAATTTAAAAATAAGAACAATACTACTAAAAAGATAAATAAAAAAATAGGGCCTTATAGAAAAGATAATGGTTTCAACACTCATGTCTTTAAGGACATTAAAATTACACTAACAACTATCATTCAATTATTTAGTAATCTCCTTAGCTATTTTTATTTCCATTGCTTTGTCATGGCAACACAAGTAAACAACTTCCATCAGGTACTGTATAATTCAAAATGAACGACAATATTGAATAAATTTACTGGTTGAAAGTGGTTTTAAAGCTCTATTATGTTATTAATATGAAAATTGATAATTTTTAACAATTTTCTAAGTAACCGAATGATTTTTAAGGTGGAAATGCCGATTTTATCTCTATTATATAGACTATACTAACTATTGTGTTTTAAAAATTGATTATCAAGTACATAGTGGAAACTCAAAAATGACGAGCTTGACTCGAAGCTCGAGTACGTGCAGAGCACTACCATTTACAGATGATAATGTGATATACGGAGAGGGTGAGAATGAAGTGCAGAGGCATATGAATGTGTTGAATGGAAAAAGAGTGAAATATGGCATGAGACTCGGTGATGGGCCAAGAAGAGGAAGAGGCATAATAACAGAATCAGGAAGTAGTGGAGCGTTTCAAGTATAGATTACAAGATTAGATATGGAGATTAGAAAGGGGATACAAAAAGTAACAGCTTTTACCAAAGTATACAGAGTCTGATCTGGATCATGCCAAGACATGCCGAGGAAGTGTAACGAGTTAATGTATCAAGTACAATACAAACCTATAATTACATATACTTCGGAGACCTGAACAATGACAAAGAGGGGCGAGAGTATAATTCAGGCGGTGGAAAATACAAAGTGTTAAAAGAAAGACAAAAATGGACAGAGTGAGAAATGAGGACATAAGAAGAGTTCGGGGCTGAAAAGTTGAGTGAGAGAGTGGAAAGGAATAAACTGAAATGGTTTGGATATACTAAGAGGATTGAAGATGAAAGCCAACCAAAGAAAGCAATGGAAATGAGAATGATTGAAAAGAGACCCAGGAGCCGGACTGTTATGATGGAAATAGAAAAGTAGGTGGAGGAGATAATATTCCATTCAAGCTCTGAATTGACAGAGGCCGTATAAGAGTAAATGATGATGATGATGATATTTAAACATAAAAGACCAAATGTATCCGAAATGAAATTCCTCTTTTTGTGGTTTAATCTTGGGTAACTGTCCTTGTGCTCCTGTAGAGCACCTTCCTGGACTGCCTACAAGAAGAGGGCAGCAGTGGGCAGTGTTATATGGGTATGTAAGGCTCTTGCTATGGAGAAGAGAAGTGACCTTGAAGTGTAAGGAAGTATTACATTGGGTGTTAAGTAAGTATGCATCAGAAACATGGACATTAGATGCAAGAGAAATGATGAAAATAGAGACCATGGAAATAAAGTTTGATGAGAATGCTAGATGTCACCAATAAAATTTGATTATAAATGAAGATGTTCAACAAAGAACTGAGGTACGGGAGGGGGGGGGTATGATGGGAAGAGCAGATAGCAGCAAGTGTGCGAGTGAGGGGAAGATAATGGTATAAGGACGGAGGAAGATAGAGACATTTTACAAAAGAGACCAAGAAGTGATGGGAAGAGCAAATAGCAACAAGTGTGCGAGTGAGGGGAAGATAATGGTATAAGGACGGAGGAAGATAGAGACATTTTACAAAAGAGACCAAGAAGTGATGGGAAGAGCAGATAGCAACAAGTGTGCGAGTAAGGGGAAGATAACGGTATAAGGACGGAGGAAGATAGAGACCCAGGCACTTGTGGCAGCACTCACCATAGACCACATGCCTGGCTATGCTCTCGACGAGTTGACGGTGTTCCTCCACCACCACATCAATGCCGTACAGTGAAGTGCTTGACGGAGCCGTGTGGAGTTGTTTCTTGGAGGCTATCACCCCGCAGTCACTGTTAGGAGGGGCGGACAGCTCAGCCCTATCACTGTCGCTTGTTACAGGGGCTGCAATCAGTTTCACCTTCCTTCTCTGGAATGACTCAACTAGCTCCTGAAAATACAATTTGTTGCAAGATAAAGAAACATATCTAAGGCTGAGCCAATCAGATAATTTGATCAATGAAATCGGTCTTTGCCAGGAATGACAAGCTCATTTATCACAAAAAAGAGTTTACCTACAAAATAAAGAGCTAATTTTAATTAAGTTAATTTTTATTTTTATTTTAATATCCATTGTTCCACAACAAAGTATATAACTAATTTAGCTAGCTTAAGAAGAGTTTAATATTATCGAAACATGGTGAGAAGTGTATTCTATAAAATAACATCTGTTTGTGGTCAATATTGTTAACTTTCACTATATTGTAATAATGAAGGATGGTGTATTTCCATCTTAAGAGTCCTTAAATTCCTCAAAACCTAATATTTAATACTAGAGAATAAAAAGAAATTACATAATTAAGATAAAAAAAACTTTTTATTTTTTCCTAATTTTTAACTAAAATGTTTTTAGACCTATTATTATGCTTACTAGTGTATTATTCCATACTAATTTTAAGCCAAACCTAACATTTAGAGTAAATAAATATATAATTTAGATGATTTGTATTTTATATATAGCAGCTAAGAAAAACCCCATATACCAATATGGGAACCTGTTATGATTGTCTTCTTAGCTGAATTCAGATTTGAGGTTTATAGGTAGAATAAAAATTCCAATTTGACAAAAAAAAACTCAAATTTAATCATTATTTTATTGCTATTTATACTTACCTTATGGTATCATTACATTGCAAATTGTTTGTCACACCTACAAAAGTAATCCACCTATCCCCATCTTAAGCTAGTTTAAAGATGTATAACTGGTAGTACGCAGTACTAAAAAGAACCTAGTTCTATCCAGTCCACCTCATTACCCACTATATCTTCCAGGTCCATTCTAATGTTATCCTTCCATCTACCAATGGTCTCTTCCCATTAGGTTTGCCAGTCTGTATCCTGGACTCTCCAATTCGCAATGCGTGTTTTCCAAAGTAGGGATATGGGGTGTAGTTTTGAAAGTACAGCAATAACATTTCTAGCTCCTAGTGCCAAAGGGTAAGTAGAGACAAATGCTGGGTTCATTTATCTTTCTTGTCACGCATGAATCACAAATTTGATATAACTAACTATAGCATCGTAGATAACACAAACCACTGTGCTTCAAGACTGTGGGAGATTAAGTTATCAGCAGTAACTATAATGAACGAATTATCATTGCCAAACGTTTTCTCCCTGGTATCTAACTTGTTCTCATCATTATCATAATCATCATCATCATCTTGTTTCCAGTCTATGGCCGGGTCAGTTTAGTAAAATGCCTCCATCTTCCCTTGTCCTCTTTTTTGCACAACGCTCCTCCCATCTCTTTCTTGGCCTTCCTTGCAGTCTTTTTCCCTAAATAATTCATTTCAATTGTCTTCTCCGACTTCAATACATGCCCATACAGTCTCAGTCTTGCTTCCTCCACTCCTTCCTGGATAACTTCATTCCTAATCTTGTTTCTCCTCGTGACAACTAACAAAATGCTCCTCACAAACTTCATTCCCATGGGCTCCACTTTCCTAGTCTCTCCTACATTCAATGTTCAAGTTTCTGCTGCATATATTACAATAGGTACAAAGTACACTTTGTACAACACTTCATTACACTTCAAGGGCACTTCTTTTCTCCATAACAGGTCTCTTTTACACACCTTCAAAACAACTCTTCCTGCTGTCCTCTCATCATTAAATCCTCTCTACTGTCACCTTTCACCACCTATCCAACTGTATAACTTTACTATAGCTTATCCTCTTCCTTGTCATTACCATCACTTCACACTTTGCTATGCTATATTTCACTGCACATTTTTTCACTTCCTCATTACATTCTTGTAGTTCCTCTTCTTCTCCCTACAAACCATCAAGTCATCAGCAAACATCATGGCTTTCATGCTTTCCTCTCAGAGTTTTCCTGCCACTTTATTGATGACCAATTCATGACAAATAGTAATGTTGGAAGGGCAGTTCCCTGCTTCACTCCATTTTTTATTTGGAACAACTCCGTCCTCCCACTCTCCATCTTGACACAACTCCTGTTATCCTCATACATGTTTTTCACTCCCATTACAACTCTTCTTTCACTTTGACCTCCTCCATCACTTTCCAAACTTCATTCCTATTCAGGTTATCAAATGCCTTTTCCATATCCATAAATACCATTACCAAAGCTTTCCCAAATTCACACCTTCTTTCCATCAGCTGTTGTACGGCCAAGATCAAGTCTATTGTAGTCCTCTGTTCTCTAAATTCGTGCTGTCTCTCTCTCTCTCCACCTTCCTTTTATTTTATTTCTTATTCTATTTCCCAGTATTATCTCATATATTTTAGTACAATAGCACATTAGGGATATCCCGCTATAATTTGTACACCTCTTCCTGTTTCCTTTCTTGAAAATGGGTATTATAACTCCCTTTTTCCAGTCTTTTGGTACCTTGGTCTCCTTCCAAAGCACTCTCAACACCCTGTATAACCATTTTATACCTGATTCTCTTATCATTTCCACTGTCGATTCATCCACACCCGGTGCTTTTCCTTGTTCCATCCACCTTAATGAGTCTTACACCTCTTTCCTTCCTCCTCTTCTGCTATTTCATTCTTATCCGTTACCTCTTTTGGGTAGAACAACTTCTCTAAATATCTTATCCATAGTTTCTTTTCTACTGATCCTGTTTTCAACATGGTTCCTTCTTTATCCTTCATTCTAACTTCTTGTTTTTTCTTTCCCCTGTCTTATACCTATCTATGTAACACTTTCTTACTTCCTTACACATCCTATTGCAACATTTCTGTCAATTTTGATATCCAATCCTTCCTGGCTTCACATACCACTCGATTTGTTCTTATCTTCTTATTTCTAAATTCTTCCTGTATCCTCATGCCTTTCCTTAAAACACCTTCTCCTGCACTGCTTCCTTCCCCCTGTCGTTCCACCAGGTTGTCTCCTTCAACTTCCTCTTATCACTTGTCCTTCCACACACCTTCTCTGCCGCTCCCACCACATTTCCCATTCCACCTCTATACTTTGCAACTCATCCTTTGGTATTAAGGTTCTTTCTTTTCTTAGGTGAAGATCTCGTTCCTCTTTATTTCTCAGCGTCCACACCCATATTCTTATTTCTTGTCTTACTACCTTTCTCCTACATTCCCGTCCCTTTATGTCTGCCACCAACAACCTGTGCTCACTATCTAAGGACATACTTAGTATTACCTTGATGTTTAAGGTTCATTTCTTCATCCAAGTGAAAGTAGTCTATCACCGATGTTGCTCCCCATCCCAACTGTATCTAGTGATTTTATTGCTTTCTCTTTCCTTCTTATACCAGTTGTTTGCCACTTTCATTTTATTTCTTGCACATAGTTCCAACAGCCTTCTACCCTACTTGTTTCTCTTTCCTCAGCCTTCCTTCCCTAACATCTCCTTAAACCCTCCTTTCTCCTTTCCTATGTTTGCGTTAAGATCCCCCACTACTACCCGACACTCCTATCCCATATGCCCTTCTCTCACCACCAAGCCTACTCCGTTTATCCTCCCTTCATTGAAGCCATTCCTTACGTCCTTCATGCCACTCCCTCTCCACTCCTAAAACATTCAATCTCCTCTCATCCATCCCTTCCACAATCTCTTCAGCCAGTGTACCAGTGTTCAGAATCCCTATCCACAGCTTCTGGTTATCAACAATTTTTACTCTTCAGCATTTTAATTTACTCTTCAGCATTTTATTTTATTTATTTTCTCAAGTACTTTCTTTATTTTCTCAAGTACTTTGGTTTGTTTTCACCGCCGGCTTAATAAGCTTGTTGTAGCCTACATCTGAGTAGCGGGGCTGCCACTTATAGGTCCTCGGGTGAACCTTCTCTTGGTGGTAGCCTTCCATAAATGAGGTCTGTTATTTACATATATTAACTACATGGTAGAGACGAGAGAAAGTTACAGAGAAATGTGCCTACCTTTGAGTAGAGGGAGAGTGTGGAACCATCTAGGAAAAAACACTCGTGAGTACACCTGATCAAATTCAAACCTCGATCACTTTTATCGGCAATCTAGTCTAAATAAGAGTGACATTTTAGGCCACGTGACTACCAATGTGAGTAATGTTTTAAACAAGGGATTGTATTGACTTTCAAAAAATGAGAGATGAAGCAAATATATTATTATATATTATATTAATGATGGCCTCACCCGTAACGAGAATGGTTGATTGAAGTCTATCCTCATCATACCATAGTTTGAATTGAGCACAGACCAAATTGCTTTAATAGCACTGCTGAAAGTTTCCATTTGCTTTGGTTGACCGAGCTGCTCTCGGACAAAGTTGCCGTCAACGAGCTTCTCATAGTTGACACTGACAGGCACGAGGAGTGCATCTTGCACTATTCCGTCCATGTAGGCTTTAACTATGACACTGAGGAGTCCTCCTGGAAGTGAATATTATCATGAGAGGAGAGGAAGTTTAACTAGGACACTGAGGAGTCCTAGGAAGTGAATATTATCATGAGAGGAGAGGAGGTTTAACTAGAACACTGAGGAGTCCTCCTGGAAGTGAATATTATCATGAGAGGAGAGGAAGTTTAACTAGGACACTAAGGAGTCCTCCTGGAAGTGAATATTATCATGAGAGGAGAGGAAGTTTAACTAGGACACTGAGGAGTCCTCCTGGAAAGTGAATATTATCATGAGAGGAGAGGAAGTTTAACTAGGACAATGAGGAGTCCTCCTGGAAGTGAATATTATCATGAGAGGAGAGGAAATTTAACTAGGACAATGAGGAGTCCTCCTGGAAGTGAATATTATCATGAGAGGGGAGGAAGTTTAACTAGCACACTGGGGAGTCCTCCTGGAAGTGAATATTATCATGAGAGGAGAGGAAGTTTAACTATGATACTAAGGAGTCCTCCTGGAAGTGAATACATAAGTTTGAACAGGCGACTGTAGAATATAAGCCTAAACCTTTTTGTGAAACAAGAAACAGGAACAACAGAATCTAAGAAAATTAATGTATTTAGACTACTTACAAAAGTGCATGGTAATAGTAAAAACCAAAGAGTAAAAGTTTTATTAATATCTTTTAACACTACACATCATTACACTTAATAGATAATACACTAAATCTTTACGATGAAAAAATGATGATAGTCAAGTTTTTGTGAAGCTTTTTATAAACCATACTTTACTAAATAAAAATGTTTATCAGCTGTACTGTACTTATTGTGATAATAATAATAATAATAATAATAATAATAATAATTATTATTATTATTATTAGCACCGCGTCTTACTACCCGTTCGGGTTATACGCACTTACGCTAATGTGTAATGGTAGAGTGATTGTGAGATGAAATGGAGGACCTACAGTTTAACGTGGAATCCGAACCACGGTGGAGGCCTGGCATTCCTCACATTCACAAGATGTCTTGTCAGAGGTGAAGGAAGGGTTTGGCAATCAGATAAATCTGTGCCGGGACCGAGGATTGAACCCCGGCCGCCAGCATAGAAGTCTTATTGTGATAATTGATTTGATATTTAATTTCGCTTTCAATTTCAGAATAAACTAAGTAAGGTCCCTTTCATTCATTTTTTTTTTAGTCCCGAGTTTTACTATCTTCTCAGGTTATATGTATATGTACTAATTTATGCTAGGAATGCATAAGGTTGAATTTAGAGGAGGTGTGACCACATTTGCGTGGAAGGAGAGTGGAAAGCAATTTTGAAAAAAAATATCTCAGTACACTTCACCGGGATTCGAACCCTGACATTCCTGTCATCAACAGTATAGTGTAACACAAGAGTGATGCCTTAAACAATGCAGCCACCAAATCAGGTTTCATGAATGTTTAGCCACTTGTATCTGGTTGAAGAAATCGAAAGTGCTTCAGGAAGTATGACGGCTTAAATATGTTAAGACATGGATAGTGCATCACTCAGACATACAAAACAGCTTGAACCAAGTAAATCACACCATAGAGAAATTTTCTGCAGCAGATATTGAATAATTGAATCAAATTTATAATATAATAATTAGACGTGTGTGAAGGCAGTTTTTACAGTTCTAGGTGAAGTTGAATCCAAGTTTTAATAAACTACTGTAGTGGCCTGAATATAGTGCTACGTTTTTCTTATTCAAAAAATTGTACTCTTATTAAACGGGCCCCCTAACATTTTTCATTGAAAAACTGTCAAATGCCTACAAATGTCTATGTTGTAGAACAGGTACTGAATTTGACCTTGAAACAAGGATACAAACTTACCAGAAAACTCTATCCCTCAAAGTTTACAATTAAAAGCACAACAAAACACATCATTATGTAATTTTCGAGGTATATCAGTCCCCTTATACTGCTGAAGTAACCTATAAATTACATAACACACACACATACACATACATCTATTAAATAGAGAATCTGAGACCTTAGCTCAGTCGGTAGCGTGTCTGTCTACTGAGCTAAGGGTTCTGGGTTCGAATCCCAGCATGGCTGGAAAATGTATCATTGGTGAAATGTGGGTGTATCCTTAACAGTGATGAATTAATGACCTGGGACTGGTTGTTGTGTCTGTCCTAGTCTCAAGTTATATTATAAGACATATGAAGCTACAACAGGCCTAGGCAGCCAGTAGTGGAAAATATATAGCCTGAATAAAATAATGAGCCCGGCCAAAGGCTGGAAACCATAGTGAATGTAAAAATATTAAACAGAGAAAATAAGCACAGAGAAACAAGACACTGTAAATAGTCATGAGATTACAATGACCAATGTTGCCAACATAAAGTATAAAACTCATGTATTGAATCTTACATCAAGTTTTGGGTTTATTTAAATGACTTAATTTAAAAAAATAACATAACACTTTAAAAGACAACAGTTCACTGGTACTTTCATTTGTTTATCATTATGATCTAATATTAACTTTTATTTTTATTTTCTGACTTATTTTTAATTGTATCTCTTTGTGCATGTGTCAATGACAGTTTATTTACATGTGTGTTGTCTATGGATCATTATTAAGGTTTTATCTTTATCAAATACGTAAGAAATACCTTTCATTATAATAAAATTAATTAGTACCTAATGGCTTGGAAATGTACAAGACAGTGTAGAAAAAATGTAAAGTAATTGATTATGGAAAATTGAAAATCAACCATTTGAGAAATAAATGCAAAATTTAGAGCTAAAATATTATTTTTAGGGCTCTGCGAGTACTCATATTCCGAGCTTTGAACCAAGCTCGCTTCTTAAGCTCGAGATAAAGATCAAAAGTTTTGTAGGTTCGTCATTTTCGAGCTTTCACTTGATGTAATTAATAATCAATTTTTAAAATGCAATAGTATGTTTAGTCTATTTAATTGTGATAATATCAGCATTCCCACTTATAAATCATTCAGTTGCTTAACAAATTGTTATTATGTGGTGTAGAGCACTAGGCTAAATCATGGTTTAAATTAGGAGGGATAGCCAGCACACTTACCTTGGTGATACTGGAGTAGAAATTGTTTAGATATAACAGGTTTCCCCATACTGCAATCCTCCACCACTACACAACTTGTCTTCAAGGAACCTCCAAAAGTAACCTATAAGCAACCAGCCAATCTACGCAACTTACTTGTAAAACCCAAACTGCCGGACCCCACTATTCAACCCGAACCCAAACAAATATCAGGTTCCTTTCCCTGCAACCGCACCCCCTGCAAAACCTGCACAATACATAAACCAACAAATTCATTCTCCAGCAACATAACTAAAATAAATTATCCTATAAAAGGCCACCATACTTGTGATTCTGAAAACCTCATCTACCAACTGGAATGCAACCAGTGTCAAGCACAGTACATTGGTCTCACAACAGAAACACTAAGAAAGAGCATGAATGGTCATCGACATGACACAAAAATGAAAAATAAAGAGAAGCCTGTAGCAGCACATGCCGAAACCCATAATTGTGACTTTAATAACTGTTACACAACCAAGGTGGTCAAATCCCTTAACAAAGCAATATGCAACCCTTCACAATTAAGGATATGGGAACTGGCCCATCAATATATCATCAAATCCAGACAAGCCCCCAACCTCAACCTTAGATAATTCCTCTCCTTCCTACCAGCACACTTATTATTAGATTCAATATAACATTATTCATAGTGCTGCTATCTATTCAATGATTACATTCAATATAACATTCATAGTGCTGCTATCTATATAGTGATGTCATAACTGACAAACAGTCAACTTTACAGTTCAACCTAAAGCATCAGTCTACTCTCCTGACCTGATGAAGCTGTCTGTGACAGTGAAAGCTTGTCCTTAAAAAAAAATGTGTTTGTGTGTTTTTTAGTGTTATATCTAAACAATTTCTAGTCCAGTATCACCTAGGTAAGTGTGCTGGCTATCCCTCCTAATTTAAACCATATTTGTAAAAATATGATATTATTACTATTATTATAAGAAAAGCTCGCAACAAGACTAGAACGATCGTTACCTTTGGGCATACAGGTTTTGCCTGTGCGGGTTCTGCCGCCCTCAATGAAGAACTCCATGTTGTGGCCAGCACTCAAACAAGCCATCATATAGGTGTGGAGCACAGCCCTATACACAGTGTCCTTGCGACCTTGAACCGGGTCCATGCGCCGCTTTATGAAGAACGCTCCCAGGCCGCGCAGCAGCCACCTTTAACAAATACTGATCTTTTGAAACAGACTGATCATCACAAGCTAGCGCCAAAAACAATATGACACTAAATAAAACCACTGGCTATAGAACAATCATACAAAAAACTAGTCAGTCTTCGTGTTGTGTGAGCAATATATTATTATTACCATCTTCAGTACGCACGGGGAAGAGAAGAGCAAACAATGAACATCAGAGAACAGTTCCCACACTTGCACTGCCACAATTCAACAAAAAGGTGAGATTTGTCTCTTAGATGAAATGAACCACTAGCAAACATTCTCTCTACCTCTGTTTCACTATTTTATAACTTACCACTTTGAAATATAAAATGTTAGGTATGGGGCCCTTGAATCCTTAAAGATATGTTGATTTTCCAAATGAAGTTTGTTTTGGAGGTCTAATACTGCTCACTGGTGGCTTAGAACCAACTATTATTATAGAATAAATGTAACAACCAGGCCCCATACCAGTAATTTAACACTTAGTTACTATTTGTTTTTTATATTATAATATTTTATTTATATTTCCCCCTATGTTCATAATTTTTTTCCTAGATTTGGATTGGTAAAATTGTGGATTTGACCCAACTATATAAAATACGTAATATCATTTCCTAAGGTATGTTCCCGAAAAACACAAAAGAAAAGGAAAATAGAAACTATAACAAATGACAGGGAACATGTTTAGGAACAAGTAAAAAGAAATATTTTCTAACAAATTGTACAAAACCTAGAAATATAATAGAATCAAAATTAAATAAATGTAATATAGTTATTTATTTGATGTATTTAATGTATACTTTATGAACCGAGTGATTATATTAACACAATATTTATTAATGAACTTTATATATATTAGGCACCCCATCCAGCTCTCGGCCATTAATTCATTAGCGTGAAAGGGTAAACCATAATTTCACCAATGATACATTGTTTGGCCAAGATAGGAATCGACCCCGAGACTCTTAGCTCAATGGATAGAAACACTGCCATCTAAGCTAAAGTGTCGGACTTTAGTATAGTTCTATGAATATAAAATCCCTCTATTATATAAAGGTGTAAAGGGTATTAAATTAGGAATCTTTTTACAAATTTAAGAGTGCATTCCCTAGGAAAAACTAGAAATATCCCTTCACCCGAAGACAGGTATCTTCTGATTGTTCCCAGCTGCAAACTGGGGAGGTTTGATGCTGTTATCTGTCTGTTATCTCTAGAGTAAACTAACAATATCCCCTCACCCAAAGACGGGTATCCGGAGATTGTTCCCAGCTGCAACCTGGGGAGGTTTGATGCTGTTATCTGTCTGTTATCTCTAGAGTAAACTAGCAATATTCCCTCACCCAAAGACAGGTATCCGGAGATTGTTCCCAGCAGCAACCAGCGGAGGTTTGATGTTGTTGTTGACCAGGATGAAGGAGATCAGGATGTAGTCCAAGTGACTCCTGTGTAGAGGTAGGAAGATGAGAGGAAGTCCCGAATGACTCGCCTTCTTGAGCATGTCTATGTGTGCAGGATGAGCTACTACACTCGTCAGAAAACACGGTAGTAGCTTGTAGAGAACCCACGAGGTGAGTCTGAAACACACTCACTCACTACAGTTCACTCCAAATAATATACATTAGATTAAGAAGATATTACCTACATCAAAACTTTTTTTAAACTTTGTAGACATTTTATTTTATAGAAAATGAACAAATATTTTATTTGAAAATATTAAATTGTAACTTTTATAAAACAATATAGTATTAAAAAGTTGCATTTGAACACAAATAAAATAAAAGAATGAATCACTATATTAAAAGTTTAGGTCAAATAAAGTTGACAAGCAACGAACTCTGTCCTTGAAATCCAGGAGCCAATCAGCTACTACTTGTGTGTACATAGAGTGTATAGCTACTAAGTTTTTGTTTTTTATTGACGACTTAGTTTATATACAGTAGTGCATTATGTTGTACTCCCGCCCTGTAATTTGTCATTCTACAGGTCAGCTTCTGATATGCCGCAGTTAAGATATAGCATGGGTGTGAAGGTATGTCCCCAGAGAAACCCGCCATATCGGACATCTATTGTACTATTATGTCATAAATCCTTATTTACTTTCTTACTCTATGGCATTAGGAACAGTTCATTGCCACACACAAGTATGCCACCTTTCCCTATCTTGAGCTAGTTCTACCTAGGGGTGTAAAAAAAAGTATCTATACTTTACTAATATCAATATTTCCCTTTCAATGTTAGTATTTTTTGCTTGATACCTTTTTTTTTTTCTAATCCTTGAACTGATATTAGTACTCACACTCCGGTATCGGATTGGTATTGGAAGAAACAACTTTGCTATCTTCCCTCATGCTGGTACCAAATGTTTACTAGTGTGGTCTGTGGAGGAAGAACCAATGACCATATTTCTCAGTTCTCACTCATTTTCTGCAACTACAGCATTCAATCTCTTTTAGCTCATCAATAGCTGTTTTCCATCTCTACTTATCAATACAGCCTGATGTCAGGGCGAGTGGCGATCAGTCTACTACCCCTTCCTTTATCAATGAGCACACTCATCCCAAACTAAACAAAATAAGCTTTCGTAGAGCTCAATGAACTCACTCAACTTAAGGGTACCCCAAGCAAACTAGCTGCGTTGTCCAAGCAGATGACGCAGGACAAGGCGTTCATTCTTCTAGGGTTTGTCGATAATTTATAATCTATCATGATAGAGGTTTAACGATTAATTTTCAGTGTTTAAATAAATATGAAAATAGAATTATGATGCAAAAGTTGAAATTATTATTATTATTAGATTTAAAAAATATTCCAGATTAAAATGTTGATACCGATACTTAATGTTATCGATACTTTTTATTTCAATTCTAGTACGATATCAATATTTTTGTTCCGATACTTTTAATGAGTACAGTATTGATACTTTTCTTTTGAGACCACATCTCTAGTTTTATCCAGTCCACCTCATTACATCCTATCTTTCTCAGGACCATTCCAATGCTATCCTCCCATCTGTGTCTAGGTCTCCCCAATGGTCTCTTCCAGTCAATACCCTGAACCTGGTTCTATATTCTCCCTTTCGTACTGCATGTCCCTCCCACTATAATCTATGAGACTTGATTGTCCTTACAATGATTTGTGATGAGAATGGGTTATGTGACTCATCATTATGTAACCTACTTCCCTCCCCAGTAGCCTCATCTCTTTTTGGACCATATATCTTCCTAAGCACCTTGTTTTCAAACACTCCCAATTGTTTTCGTCCTGTAAGGTAAGAGACCATGTTTCACACCCATAGAGAACCGGTTAAATTATGGCTTTGTATATTCTGAGTTTAACATTCTTTAAAAGCGGCCAAGACGTCTACAACTTACTGACCGACTGGTGTTATTTTCCTAATTTCCAATCTAATATCATTATTACCAGTTAAAATGGTTCCTAAATATTTAAACTCATTAATCCTGTTAAATGATATGTTGTTCACAGTAATCTCTAAGTTATCGACCCCAATTTGTGTTCTCTGTGTGATAAAATAATTAGTCTTTTCAGCGTTCCCTTCTAAACCTAAATTATCTGCGTATCCTAAAATCTATTGACCCGTTTAATGTTAACCCTTCCCTGCCCTCTTTCATTACCCTAGTAACACACTCTAAAGTTAGATTAAAAAGTGCCATAATGAAGAAAGTTCATCTCCTTGTTTAAACCCATTATGGCTTTAGAAAATATCTGATAAGTGGCAGCCAGCCTGTACCCTGACACGTGTATCAGTCAAAAATACCTCAATTATCTTTACAAGTTTTTCAGGCATGCCAACTTTAACTAAAATTCCATTAAGTTATTTCTTTTAACTGAGTTGTAAGCATTTTTAAAATCCAAGCACAAGTGATGAACTGTCATGTTCTAATATTAGCCAAATAGTAAAAATACGAACCATTGTTGATCTATTTCGTCAAAATCCACACTGTCTATCCCCAATTAGTTACTGTTCATATGATGTAAATCTCATTAAATTTAGGTTTGATAAATTTGTATAACATGTTGGTAGAAGTGGGATACTTATATAGTCATTAAACTCTTGTTTCATTCACCTTTTTGAAAATGGGTACTATAAAACCTTCCTTCTATTCTTTTCTCATGGTTCCATTTGGAACATAGCAATTTATTAATTTCTATTACTAACGTTTCACAACTTCCCTTTTATTAACTTTACTGAAAAATAAATTTTGTAGTTTTTTTTTAAAGAAAAAAGAACATAGCTTTATTAATCATGTTCATGGTCAAAAAGGAAAATACCTTGTCATCTAGCTAACTTACTTGAGCAGGAAGTTGGACATGGTGGAGCGCATGGTCTCAATGATCTTGAATGCTGTTTTCATGGTCAAAAAGGAAAATACCTTGTCATCTAGCTAACTTACTTGAGCAGGAAGTTGGACATGGTGGAGCGCATGGTCTCAATGATCTTGAATGCTCTGTTTTCATGGAAGCTCTTGAATTTGTTGAACTGGCTCTCGCCAGTTTCTCCAGTTGCTTTACAGTCTTCAAGAGCTGCAGCTTCTATCGTATCTTTCAGTCTTTGATCTCGTACAACCTGAGGAGGAGGGGGTTTTAAAACAAGGCACGACTGAGCAGAAATATCTTTACTGGGTGGTTACTTATTACAGGACAAGTCATCAGTAGCTGATTCAACCAAATTCCAGAGGAAATTTAATGAGAGACAAATCTCAGACAATTACTTTAACATAAAAAATCACCGTGCCTTAGTGTGTGTTACTAAAATACAATAATTACGTTAATGAGTTAGGGATGAAAAAGGTAGAACATTAGAGGAAATGTACCCAAAATTACTTAGAAAGAGAGTGTAAAAGCATTTAGGGGCAAACAGCCCCAATACAACTGACCCTGATTTGTACTCTGATCTCCTCAATTTAGTCCAACAAGATAGTGATAAATAAATAAATAATGTTGACAGTTTCGTGCTATTCGTGCAGCAACGCAACGCAACGCAACACAACGCAACGCAACACAACGCAACACTTAAGGTGAATTAGATCATTCCAATGAATGTATCCCATGAAAGAATTAACATTTTACACTTGTATAGAATGTTTTCTAGGATTAAGCATTTTAGATTCAATTGTAAAGTTAATATTTAAATTCAAGAATCACATTTTAAACAAGTGGAGTCAAGACATATTTTTTATCATCAACTTTTTAACAAAAGCTATTTTGAGACAATTAAATTTTTATTTCTATTGTAACTAAAGTATTTAAATAAATGCTAAAGGATTCATTGTGCTGCAACTGTATATGAAATCTGAGTGTTGCATAGTCCACTGTTACCACCACCACCCCCCCCC